>PVKM010016797.1:0-26481 GCA_004027735.1 Carollia perspicillata
CGAATATTTCATTAGGAAATAGGCCTTTCAGTTGGTAAACACAGAAAAATTAAGCATGAAAATAAACCAACTCTCAAAACCAAAGAAATACCTAAAGTAACAGTGAAAAATCTCAAGCCAGACTTCACAAACCAAATAAGAGTCTAAATCCCCTATCCCGTAATAAAGTCCAGTTTATTGCAAAGGGGCAGCCTAGTTCGGATTTATCTAAAACACATCGTATCCTTAATCTATGAAGGGAAAGGCTACAGAGAATGGGTACAATTGTACATTTCCTCCCACTCATGTATAAGAAATATGTATATTACTTAACCTGGTAATCCATACGCTCATATTTCAGATTGGCCTATTTATAAAATTTGACTATAAAAGATGATGCTATATTAGCTGATATAGTATACGGAAATTAGAGATTCAATTTTAAGTCTGCATCAGCATGCTTATACAGATTATCCAGGACTGCATACGAGAACATTCTGAGGGTAGAAGATAACACAGAGTCCAGCAGAAGTGATGCCACTGAGTGTGGTTGGTAGGGTACGTGAATGTCTCACACGAGATGGACAGCAATTTGAACATTTCACCTAAAATGTCATATGGTGTGCTTGAGTGTGATATTGTTATGTTGCTGAACTATGTGCTTATGATTTTGTAATAAAATATTTTTATGTAATAAAAACAGGTGTTATTTGTGCCGTACCCTGTACTTATTAACTTAAGTGGAAAAATAGAACATCAGCAAAAACAGGATAGCTGGTGTATCAATTTCTTTTAATTTTTAACTATTTTTATATTTAAGATGATATTTGGCTCTAAGCAGTCAATTGTTATAATCCATCTCCTCATTTTTATAATCCATCTCCTCCTGTATCCTGTAACTCATTCTCAATCATTCTTTTGAAGTGTAATCATTTAAAAATTAATAGACAGTAAATCCAAAGGAACAAGTTTATTTAATTCATATTATCACAAAGAAATATATGGAACTGCTCTACTTTTTACAGTATTATTTTTGGCTGGGAAAATATATTTCAAATGGAGATATAGGATAAAAATGTTATCCCTATTCAGCCCATCCATTCATTCACTCATTCATCACACATTGAGCACTTACTGTTCATGGACAGTGTTCCACAAGCATTCTCTGTTCAGAAGATTTGACCAATGCCTAAGGAATATCCCCATGTATCATTTCTTATAAGTAATTGGGGAGAGATGATTTTTTGGTCTGAGACTCTGAATCTGTATGGGTCATCTCAATGAAACACTTTTTTAGCAACCTCTTTATTCCTAAAATACCCTTGTTGGGGTTGATGCTTGAGGAAGGGAGAACTTTCTATTCTCATAGCTGTGTGTGTGTGTGTGCACGTGTATGCAATCCTAGCAGCTTGTACACCTATATCTGAGGTTTTCTGACTCCCTTGTCTGATTTAACATCATATTTTCAGTTAGCTTTTTTACTAGCAGCAACATTATTTTCATAATTAGTGCATGGTATTTGGCTTCAAGGACTCTGTTTTCAGTGACTGTTTTAAATATATAACAAAGACGCTAGCCTTACCAGCAAATTGCTTGAATTCTGAAATGAGAAGTCAGGTAAATAGAAAGGAACCAGAAATGTCCAAGTATGTATGTATTCATACCAGGGTAACTGCATTATTTAATCATCCAAAGGTATTTGTGAATAAAAAGGAAACTCTTAATAATTATGTCAGGACAGCAATTAGGAACTAAGACCTTGACCAGCTGGATTAGATGGTTGTCTTACTTATTACATATACACTGAATTTTTTAAATATGCATAAACATGAAGGTGTCAAATTAAGATATGGCATAGTACAATCCAATTGCTTTAATAAGTTAGCATTTCAAATTAGTGAGGTTGCTGAGAAATTATTTAAAATTAACTACTGTTAACATATAGTAATATAGGTATTTTTAACATGTTTTGGAATTGAGTAGGTTTTGAACAATGTAAGATCATTTATAACAACTATTACAATGTATGTAAGAGATGGTAATTTTTTAACTGAATAAATGAGTGGGTATAGCCATTTCCACTGTGCATCCATTGGAGCATCTGTCACTGATATAGGTGTCAAAGACTACCTCCACCCTCTGTCTGGAAGTTGGCACTTTTACTGAGCACTCCAGCCTCCCTCTGCTACCAGATCCCCTAGGATTAGGGAGTATCACATTGTTTTCTGCAAGCCTTAGTAATTGTTGCATCAAAACTAAGGTCAGATAAGAGAAATAGTAACATTTTAATTTTCACCCTAGCCAAACATATTTTGACAGCTATAGAGAAAATATTTGTATAAGTCTCTTTCAGGATTAAATTACATTAATCTTAGATTAGCATTATTAAGAGATGGGATCCACACTGCTAATTATGGGAAGTCAAATACTAGAACTGAAATCTTATAGGATATGTGTAAGTATTCTACCTTCACAGTCAACTTGAAGATCTTCACTGTATCAGCAAAAGTTAGAATTCTCCTCTATAAATGTATTATTCCCTAATTTTCTGTTCATAAGACATTTCATGGCATAAAAAAAACTTTAATAAAGTTTCAAGACATTTTATATCCTAGGAATCTCCCAGAATGATATACAATCATCAAACTTTATAATAAATTCAAGACACGTTGACCTTTCCATCACCAATGGTACATTTTTCTAACTGTGTCTGAAAACACTTTCTTTGAGCATCAGGGGCCCCTGTATTTTGTGTGATTTTCTTCAGTTATTAGTTTGTAAACTGCTTTACTTTAAATTATTATATTTGTAAAAGTATCCTGTTTATAGCATGTGAAGACCCAGGGCCAGAAATATTGTAAACTGGATTTGTACACTAACTGGAAAAAGTAGATGATAGAATCCTATCACGGGAAAACAAGCAAACTAGATTGTCACTTTAAGAGATTTCTTATGGAGGATTTATTCTTTAGCTTGTTATGGTTTCATTTTTATAGAAGCAGCTGTACTTGTTATCGCACTCTGCCACATCATCCGTCATCTAGCTACTGCAGAGAATTCCCCCCGGCAGAACAGGACATGCGTGAGTTTATATTACTGCCATAAATTCTTTGGCTGTAAGTTTTTATACAAATAATCCCATGTCTCTTGTATACATTGCACCAATTGGTTAATAACATGATCTCTACCAGGGGATTTCTGGAATGTTATATCTTTGAAAAACAATGGCCCTGGGTACATTTTTACATACACTGAAAATATTCTAAATGAAATTGGGCAATCTGAGGACATCTAAATGATGAGAAAATATGTTTTTCCTTAATTTTCCAATTTAACCTGGTGAGCTCTTTCCTTTAGCTGAATGACACAGACACAATTATTTGCAAAAGGAGTATAATAAGGTTAAGTTATGTTTTAAAAAATAAAAATTATGGAGTGACTTCTCAAATGAGAGTGGTGAGTTCCCAGCCATGAATCTCTTTTCATAGTTCCTCCATTGCTTGCTTTTCAGAGCTGAATGATGTCCATAAAGGTCGGCATTCCCATCATGCCAAGCACTGAGTAGCTGCCAGAATTTCTTGCCCATGACAAATTCTTCTCACAATGAAAGTGAAAAGAGTACTTAAGCACACCAGTTGGCCATTGACTAATGCTTAAATGTAGTAATCTGGTTTTCTTTAAGTCCACTTCTTTAATGACAGATTCAGTAATAGGGTCTCAAATGTGACATCACAACTCTAAAAGTTGAAAGTGGTCCTCACTGGGTCTTCTTTCATCAGTCACACCATCTCCTATGTTCTCGTGAGATCTGCTGCGGATTGCACCTGGGGTGTCCAACCTTTTGGCACATCTGGGCCACACTGGAAGAAGAAGAGTTGTCTTGGGCCACACATTGAATACACAAACACTAAGGAAAACTGATAAGCCAAAAAAGGGTTTTAAGTAAATTTATGTTTTTATGTTGGGCCACATTCATAGCCATTCTGGGCCGCATGTGGCCGCATGTGGCCACAGGTTGTGGGACCCATTGACTGGGTCTCAGTTTTACTAAGTTAATATCATCTGAAGAACTACAGGAAAATTTTCTGTAGGGAATATAGATGCAACATGAAATACATCCAATTAGATTTGGGGAAGGGAATGTGGGATTAGTGTTTATGATAATTCAGAGTGATCTAATTTACCGTCATTATTCCCAACCCAGCCATAAATTTCCAATATGGAAAATATGGTCAACTAGATTGAAACTTCCAATTTCTCACACACTAACTCCCTTCAGTACTATGTTCTGATGTACATGTCTTAAGAAGTTTACACTTAGCTATGGAGGTTGAGCTTTAGCTTAGAATTTAAGGTATGCCTGCTAATGAAATAAAAAATGACATGGCTTCAGTAAAGATGTCCTCAAAATATAGATGAGTGGATTGTTAAGTTATAGATTATGTATATAGTGGGTCTCCATTTGTAAGAAAATGACATACATATGTTTGTTTATTTTTATAATATTAAGGATACCTACAAAATATTATTTGTGGTTATTAGTATGTGGAAAATTGGGAGATTGAAAATAGTGTAAGTTCTAATATTCATTTTATATTTTTGTACTATTTGAATTTTAGAAGAATTAGATATAACTTGGAAAGAAAAATATTAAAAACAATAAAACTGATGGAAAATCATGTGACATCTATCAATATTAATCTTATGAAGAAAACTATATATATTTTTTCATTCTGAAATGAAAAAAATTATATGGTTGATTCTAAAATAGAAATGAGTTAAAAGAACTTTTTAAGATTGTGTTAAAAGCAATAAAGCCATTATGAGTCATAGATTATTTCATTTGTATAATATTTTAATAACAAATTTTCACCTTAATAACTTACCTTAAAATAAAGAATAATTATATTTAGCTGTATTGTAAATTATAAACTTCAGTAAAGATTTTTCAAAAGTATTCTCTTTTAAAATGCCATCTTTTGTTTTAGTGGTCACAAGTAGGCCAAGAGAACCTGGCCTTCAGGGGAGGAATGGTAAACTTCTTAAAGCTGAAAGAATATGTTCTTTTTTAATTAGAAAATTCAGAATCCATGAGCTTTGTGCTAAATATATGAAACCATCAATTAAATGAAGCAAAAAGATTCCAGCTAAAATACTTTTAAACTGTAACCTGCAATTGCCATCTACGTCCATGGTAGACCCAGGAATGATAAAATTATACATTGTGTTTTGAGAGTAAGCATGATAAAGATAAATGTAAGTGATGCTATTTGAGAATTATGATTGATAGAACTTTCTGTGCTCTCAGGAAAATGCTGAGCTTCCTAGTTTAGAGCAAGGTGAGAAGCCAACACAGCACAGCTCTGCATCATGCCACTCCTCAACGACTCTGCATTCTCAGGCTCAATGGGCTTCATCGTGCTTCTTGTCATCTGACCCCTGTAGATTTTCTGGACTATTCTGTGTATAGTTTCAGGCATTAATAATCTATGCCAGAACGGAGCTATCAAAACCAACCTGCTATGGGACAATTTAGGAAAAGGGGGAACGATCATTGAACAGAGAGCCAGGAGATCCACATTCTAGTCTCAGTTTTGCCTCCCTGTAAAATTTTGGCCTAATTAATCTTGCTGGCCCTCAAAAATCTGAGCTGCAAATACATCTTTAACAAATGATTTTCTAATCGTCATATATTTTTATTCTAAATTCCTTGAAATCCTTCAACTGTGACACGTGGGTTCATTTAGATCCCATATCTGTCCTGGAGGAAGCACCCTTTGCCTTCCCCAGTGATCCAGGGGCTTCGCCCACTTTCTAAAATCTACCGAGTGGGTATGACAGAAGAATAAGCTAATCAATTAACAATGGTACTAACAATCATCTTTTTATTAATCACAACATGGAAGAAGTGATTAATATAAAACATTAAATAAGGCGAAGTTGATTTCTCTCAGCCAGTCAGCCAGTAGTGGTGACATTTTAGACATGTTATTTTGTGTGTGTTTGATAGAGTGAACAGAATATAAAGCCACCTTTTGAAAATCTGACACAGAAGAAAGTAGAAAGGAGCCCACTCCTACAATCTAATTCCAAACTCAGTCTTGTTTTATAATATAATAGGCTCCAGGAAGAAAATAGAGTACTCTAAGTTTTCTCCTCTCGTAATTCTTCTCAGTAACCTAACACCTATCCAGTTGTTTGGGAATCTCTGTGCTCAGAGAAAAATAGGAGATTATATGTCAATAAAGTAAATATATCAGTGAAGTGCTTTGAGACTCTAAGAGATGGTCAACCTGTTCATAGATATGTAAGCATTTACTACTAATCAAAAATTATTTTTAATCAACTTGTGCATTTATTTATTTTGTCATCCACTCAACAACCATTCACTGGTTGCCATTAGCACTGCATTTGCTCAATGCTGGGGTCAACTTGATAATGAAGAATACACAACCAAGGCCCTGCAATTGAGAATGTAAGATAGATTCTGTCCATATGGGAGAGTTATCTAGGTCATCCTGTGGTAAGTGCCAAAAATTGAAATATTATGAAAAAATTGTACCTTGGCTGTGATGCTCACATAAGTTGTCATTGGGAAAAGGGCCTTTTTTGGTGTAAGGAGTCCCATTTGAGTGATTTATCATGTTTTCCCCAATGATGGTATTTACTGTTATTTGTGATCTTCTAACTTAATACTTTGTAATTAAATTTTGGGGGGCGACATTGGTTTATAAAACCATACAGGTTTCAAGTACACAACTCAAAAAAAATCATCTGCACAATTCATCATGTGCCCACTACCCCAAACAAAGTCTCTTTCTGTCCCCATTTTCTCCTCTCCACCTTTGCCCACCTCCACCTACATTAATTCTTACATAGTCTTTTGCCTCATAATGATGTTGCGGTAAAGAACAGACAGCATATAGGACAATGGTCCCATGATATTATAATAGAGCTGAAATTCTTAGTGCCTATTGATGTATTAGCCATTGTAACATTGTTGCATAAAGCATTACTCACGTGTTTGGTATTTGTGATGATGGTAGTACAAACACACCTACTGTACTGCCTGCCATTGTCTAAAAGTAACACACACTCAGTTATTTCTATAATGATAATAAATAGCCATGTTACTGGTTTATGCATTTACTACACTATATGTTTTTATACACCTCATGTGGACATGTCTTTTGATTACACCGTCTTCTCTTGTGCTCGATTTAATCCCAGGTTGTTTTACACAGTAAAAAGGGTGAGCAGGCTTGTAGCCTAGGAACAATAGGCTATACTGTATAGCATAGATGGATAGTAGGCTAGACTGTCTAGGTTTGTGTAAAATGCACTCTGTGATCATCACACAACAACAAAATTGCTAAAGGACACATCCCCAAACATATCCCCATCGTTAAGTGGTGCACGACTGTGTTCATATTAAATACAAACATGTGCCATTGTCTCAGTTTTATAGATAAGACTAGGGGTACCTTGAAGATGTCATGTTAATGGAGCTGGGAGAAGAGATTTTCATATCTTTCCAAATTCCCGTATTAAAAACAGACAGAACCAACATAATTGCAACTCCTACCCCCAACCCATGTCCATTTACAATAAAACTAGGTTTTTCTAAAACTCCCAAACCCCTAAGTACAAGCTGGTTGTGGTTGCCTGCCATAATCCCTAAGACCTTCATGATACCAGCAGATGCTGGGGAGAAAACAGAAAGGAGAAATGGGACGTGATAATGCTGGGATGAGGAGAACCACGTGATGACCAAACTCATGCATTTCTTGATGAGCTTGAATCTGAGCAAAAAACTTAATCACAAATTGTGATATCATAGTGGAGGAAAAGTGTGCTAAAGTCGAGTCAAGAAGTAAGTGACCATCTTCCATACCAGAAAATAAAATAAGTAAAAATACACAGTGGTATTATGTTATTTAGAAATATTAAAAGTAAATGCTAGTTGAAAGAGTTGAAAGCAGGAATAGGAGTGATACATAATAGGACAGAGGCTGCTGTTTTCTATAGTACTATTTAATTTTCTGAATTATGTATATATGTAACTTTGAGAATACAATAAAATTTTAAATGTTCATATTAATGATATTGGCAAGAAAGTGAAAAATAACATTGCAATGATCTAAGTGAAAAGTGAATATAAACTTTTGAGACTAACATTTGACTGTATTTTAATGTTAATATAGAAATATAGAAAAACAGCAGGAGAATTTCAGTTAAATCCAAATTCCATCCAGAAAAAACACACACTGCCTTCACCCCAAGCAACTTTGGCTTCAGTGCATGTTCCCAAAATTGTAGTGCTCTCTTCTCTCCTGAACAAACACTGAATTTGTTTTGATGAAAATTTCTGTCTGTGGAATATTTCCAAAATTGAAATTTTAAAAATTATTTTAAAATAGAAATAAGGACTTCCAGCCAAGATGGAGGCATAGGTGGAAACACTGTGCCTCGCACAGCCAAAATTAAGGACAATAAAGATTTAGAAACAATAACACAATGAAAACAGACAGAAAATTGAACTATGGAAGTCCTACAACCATTAAGCCAGACAGGTAAGAGGGGCAGAGTCGGCGGTTGGCAGAGAGGGAATGCAGCAGGAAAAGGCAATGGCTGGCAGACCTGGGGGCACAGGCGGCACCAGCACCAGACTTGTGGACCCCAGATGCGAGGAGAAAACAGGCAGGGCGGTTGGCCGTTGGCAGTCACACATTCACATGCAGATAAACTAGTCAAGAACTGGCAGTGATGCGGAACATGCAGCCCAGGGCCCCAGCGATGGGAAATAAAGCCTAAAAACACCAATTGAAAAGGTGCTTAGAGAGACTCCCAGCCTCACACAAGAGGTCGTTGGTGAGACCCGCATGGTTCTGGAGTGTGCATAGGCCTGCCCACCTGGGAACCAGTGCCAGGGGGGGCCAGTTTGCTTGTGGGAAGCAGCAGAGGAGATGCAAATCCAAGGAACAGGCGCCATTGGTCCCTCTCTGACCCCACCCCCACAGACAGCATCACAACCCAGCAACTGGGTTGCCCACCCTGGTAAACACCTAAGGCTCTGCCACCTGTACACAACAGGTGCCACCTGTTATGAGTGTTATTTTTGGTTTGAGTCCAAAAATGACTCAAACAGAAGAATAGCTCAAAGCCCCAGAGCCAATACTTTTAAGTGACCAAGAGATAGCCAACCTATCAGATGCACAGTTCACAACCCTTTTGATCAGGATGCTCACAGAACTGATTTATTTTGGTTGCAAATTAGATGAAAAAATGAAGACCATGCTAAGTGAAATGAAGGAAAATGCACAGGGAACCAATAGTGATGGAAAGAAAACTGGAACTCAAATCAATGGAGTGGACCAGAAGGAAGAAAGAGACAACCAAGCAGAAAAGAATGAAGAAACAAGAATTCAAAACAATGAGGAGAGGCTTAGGAACCTCCAGGACATCTTTAAACATTCCAACATCTGAATTATAGGGGTACCAGAAGGGGAAGAGGAAGAACAACAAGTGGAAAAGTTATTTGAACAAATAATAAAGGAGAACTTCCCCAATCTGGCAAAGGAAATAGACTTTCAGGAAGTCCAGGAAGCTCAGAGAGTCCCAAAGAAAGTGGACCCAAGGAGGAACACATCAAGGCACATCATAATTACATTAGCCAAGATTAAAATGAAGGAGAGAATTCTAGAAGCAGCAAGAGATAAGGGGACAGTCACCTACAAAGGAGTTCCCATCAGATTGTCAGCTGATTTCTCAAAGGAGACCTTACAGGCAAGAAGGGACTGGAAAGAAGTATTCCAAGTCATGAAAAGCAAGGACCTACATCCAAGAGTGCTCTATCTAGCAAAGCTTTCATTAAAATGGAAAGGCAGATAAAGCGCTTCTCAGATAAGATCAAATTCAAGGAGTTCATCATCACCAAGCCCTTATTATATGAAATGTTAAAAGGAATTATCTAAGAAAAAGAAGATAAAAAGTATGAACAGTGAAAGGACAGCAAACTCACAGTTATTAACAACCATGCCTAAAACAATAGCAGGCTAAGTGGACACCTAAAACAGGAGCGGAGTCACATAAATGGAGATCACGTGGAAGGTTAGCAACAGGGAAGTGGGAGGAGGTGGGGGAGGAGGTACAACAAATAAGTAGCATAGATGGTGGGGAGAAAATAGACAGGGAGAGGGCAAGAGTAGTGTGGGAAATGTAGAAGCTAAAGAACTTATGACACATGGACATGAACTAAAGGGGGGAGTGTGGGTGGGACTGGGTGTGCAGGATGGAGGGGAATGAAGGAGGGAAATGGGACAACTGTAATGGCATAATCAATAAAATATATTTAAAAAATAAAAAATAGGCATAATATTGAATTATTCCTATTCAATAAGATGTTCACAAAGAGATATCAAATTCATTTCTTGACTGATCATCAAGAAATACTGATGACCTTATTTTAGACCATCAACAAATTGTAGGAGACCATTCTGCGTGGCGTGGGCCCAGCCACCAGTGGCAAACATTTACTGCAAAGTAACTTCCTAAAATCCATGCTAAACCTTCCAAGGACGAGTGTAACCGGTTCAACCACTTGTGCCTTTTCATTTGCAAATATCCCTCTTCTGGGATGTGATTAGTGGCATTGGCTTCTTTGTTTTCTGTAAAAGATAACCACCTAAAGCAACCTGTGCATGGTAAATGAGGACCATCATGTGATGTGCTGAGAAACTCAATAAAGGCTGGTCACAGCGAGGGCCATGGCTTTCGCTCCCCTTGAGAGAAAAGCCAAGCTGTCCCTTTTCCTCCACAAGACTTGGTAGTCTGTGTGAATGTCTCATTTCATCCATAATGACGCAGACACTGCAGGCTGCTGTCCGCATCACAAATGACTTGTCATAAAATTAAAGAAACAACCAAACATTAATTTCAAGTGCTTTCACACAAAAATAACGATATAGTTTGTCCAAAAGAGATTTTTAAGAATCAACATAATGACAAAACTTACTTAACTGGAACATTGGCTAATATTATTTTACCCAGGTTATAGTAATAGCTCCCTTGATATTTTTCTTGAAAAAAAAGATTATAGTTGAAATAAAAATTAAAAACCTTTCTCTCATTCAACATATACAATATTTTATTCCTCTCTTTGATAACCCAACATTTTGATTTGTCAATACTTAAATTCTAAACTTAAAAAAATGTTTTAAAATATTGTATTTACTTATTTTTAGAGAGAGAGGAAGGGAGGGAGAAAGAGAGTAAGAGAAACAGCAATATGTGGTTACCTCTCATGTACCCTCTACTTGGTACCTGGCCCACAACCCAAACTTGTGCCCTGACTGGGAATTGAACTGGTGACCCTTTGGTTTGCAGGCCGGCACTCAACCCACTGAGCCACATCAGCCAGGGCAGTAAATTCTGAAACTTTAAAATTACTCTTAGAGGTTGACTGATAAGTGTGTGTGGGGATGTAGGAATAACTTGCAAAATAAAGTGCTCAGCAGAATGAATTCTTCTGTAGAATACACAGCCACTTGATCAGCACTGAATGAAGAAAGAATATAACCACACTTCAGAGTCCCCATTTGCAACAGTTTTCTTTTGATGTTTTTGTACTTCATAGAAATGAAGTATAATGATTTGCACTTTTATGTCTGCCTGGCTTTTTCTATCTGTCCTTATGTTTGTGGGATATATAATCATTGCATATACCAACAGTTTGTATAGTACTCTGTACAATCAATATACTACAGTGTACTTATTCATTTGATTTGTTTGCAGTTTGGGGGTATTAAGAATTTTGCTGCTGTCCCGGCCAGGTGGCTCAGTTGGTTGGATCATTGCCCTATACATAGAAAGGTTGTGAGTTCTATCTCTGGTCCGGGCACATACCTAGGTTGCAGATTCAATGCCTGGTGGGGATGCATACAGAAGCACCTGATTGATGTTTTGCTCTCTCTCTCTCTCCATCTCTATCTCTTCCTTTCTCTCTAAAATCAATAAACATATTATTGGGTGAGGATTTAGAAAAAAGAATACTACTGCTATGAGATTTCTTTTGCATGTATTTTGGTACCAGCTTATATACAAGGGAATAGAATTGCAGTTTTGTGAAGTATGTGTGTGAACAGCTTCAGTAGACAATGTCAGAGTTTTCCATATAGTTTGTACCAATTAACACTATCACCAATTCTGAAACAAACTTGAGAGTTCCAAATCTTGCACAGATATGTTAACATGTAGAATGTTGATCTTTAATTTTGGCAATTTTAATAGATGCATGGTGGTATTTTATGTTGTTTTTAATTGGCATCTTCCTGATCACTACTAAACATGCACACCTTTTCATGTACTCTTTGGACATTTGAATACCATCTCTTTTTCCAACATACCAGTCCAAGTCTCAAAAGACATCTTTACTTTTAGTTGTCTATTTTCATTGATTTATATGATTTTTAATGTATTTTGGGCATGATAAGTAATACATTGTTTCTCTCTGGATGATTTTAAGATTCCTTGGTTTTAAGGGCAGTGGGCAGAGGTGGAGAAGGGTGTAAGGAGAAAATGGTAATGGAAAAAATAATAAAAATAAGCTATTAAAAGATTCTTTGTTTTTAGTTTAATAGCATTCTTCGGTAAAATCTGTACATTTAATACTTAATATTATATATTTCAGTTCTATAATTAGCATTTGTTTTTCAGTGTCTTGTTCTTTTGCATCATGGGATTATTTGTCTTGGGACTTATCAACTTAGTGCCATATACTTTGTATGAACCATTATAGAAAACTAGGATTAGTTTTCCTATCTTCGCAGCAAGTTCAGTCTGTTCTCTAATCAACAATTCTAATGGGTTAATTTGTAGACTTTGTAAGGCATCATCTACCCCTGGTCCCGCTCTCACTTGTTAGGCATCCTTAGGAGCAGCCTGGAGTGTTTGCTAGTGGTCAACCTCCTTAATGGGTATTGAGTTCCTATTTTAATCTCCTCACACTGTGAAACTGCTTAAAACTGCATTCTGCATTACACTTCTATTAGTCTCCTCACCTTTCATCCTGTGCAGCTGAGGAGTTTGAGTGGCATGCTAAAGGGAAACCCACTGAGTGTTCCTCTCATATCTTTGATTATTTTTCTCTCTGAGACATTGGACTCACAAGTACTGTCTCCCTTAAAAGACTCAAAATCTGTTTTTTCCTCCTAGATGTGTAGAATTTCTAAAACCTGTTGGTTTCTTTTGATTTTAGCAGTGATTCTCTGCCTGAATTTTCAGCACCGCCCACCACCCAGAGTCAGCAAATAGTCCAAGGACAAAAATAAGCATAAAGTATGCTCGTGTCTCCGAAGTTCCTTTCTTTTCAGAACCTGGGTCCTACCAAATCCTCCTGCTCCATCGCTTCTCCCATATATTCAACCTTTGTGTGTTTGTATTGGTAGGAAGGGGTGTTATTTGGCTTTAAATGTTATTTGCTGTAAAACAAAATTGAAAATCACAGACGGAAGGGGAAATTGATGTATGTGCACTTATTCTTAAATTACTGATGTACATAAAACACATTTTTATCAAATTGCTTCTACTGTTGTGATGATTGATTAAAATATATATTAGAATTTCAAATACTTGCTCTATATTGATCAGCCAATAAGTACTATTTATTTTTTCTCATTATCCTGTCCTCAGCTAATGATATATGGTTACAGTTAAGTCATCATTCCCACTTAAGTGTGATAATATAATAAGGGGAAAAGGCAAAGCAAATACAAATATATATACATATATATAGGCATATATGTGTGTGTATATATATATAATTTCTATCATCAGCATAGTAGAGCTTTAAATATACACTTTTAAAGAAAGTTGTGAATCGATTATTCCTTCTGTCATAAAAGTATATTGCCTAATGTTTATTTAATCAATAAAATACCTAGCTTTTTCTGATGAGAAATATTCATTTGGTTAATTATCTTTGGTGAAGTGTATGTGATAAACTCATCTACTATCTCAAAAAAAACCTCAAGCTGAAAACCATGACTCAGCATTTTAGTGAAACCATAATTCAGCACTCTTGTAAAACCATGACTCAGCATTTTTGTAAATCATGGCTCAGCATTTTCATAAAGCACAACTCAGCAATTTTGTAAAGCATGACTCAGCAATTTTGTAAAGCATGACTCAGCATTTAAAAAACCATGATTCAGCAATTTTGTAAAACCATGGCTCAGCGTTTTTCATGAACCATGACTCACCACTTTTAAAAACCACGACTCAGCGTTTTTGTAAATCATGACTCAGCAATTTGTAAATCACGACTCAGCGTTTTTAAAAAACATGACTCAGCAATATCATGAAACCGTGGCTCAGCATTTTCATAAACCACGACTCAGCAATATTCTGAAACATGACTCAGCACTTTTCATAAATCATGACTCAGCAATTTTGTAAATCATCACTCAGCATTTTCGTAAATCATGACTCAGCACCTTTGTAAATCACATATTTTGTGAAACTATGACAGCACTTTTGTAAATCACGACAGCATTTTTTTGAACTATGGCTCAGCACTTTGTGGGAAATCATGACTCCGCATTTTTAGAAAACAGCATTTTTAGGAAACCATGACTCTCAGCTATTTCATAAAACGTGACTCAGCACTGTAGGGAAAACATGACTCAGCTATTTTGTAAATCATGACTCGGCATTTTTAGGAAAACATGACCCAGTATTTTCTGAAAGGTTCAACATTTTTGGAAAACCATGCCTAGTCACTGTTAGATGTTAATGACTTAGGATTTTTGAGGCACCATGACTCAGCATTTTAGATGACCATGATTCAGCATTTTTGCTGCACCATGACTCGACATTTCTAGATAACCATGACTCAGTGATTCCACGACACCAGGCCTTGGTGTGCCCATTTCCTTAGGAGTGTTGGCACTGTAGAACTGGCTCATGATGACCCTAAGCTGTGGAAGGAGGTACTGACTTGTTTCTCTGATGCTGCAGACATTTCGTTTCTCATTAGAACCCAGATGACCTGGGTTAAAATGGAAATCGGCAGCGAATTAGCTGGACACCAAGGGGGAAGGAGGCTGCTGTGTTCCATGTGTGGGGGGTGGGAACCCTCTGATTCCGGGCCCGGGAGATGAGTGTGGCTGTGTCTGCAGGGACGTCTACGGGGAGCACCTCCTACCTCCCAGCCAGCCCTGTTGGTGTTCTGCGACACATTCCCCGTGAGCTGTGACCCCAGTGTCTGTCACCCAGTTCCTGCCCATGCAGCATTCTTACACCCTCCAAACGCAGGCTGTGAAGCTAGTGTGGAGAAAAGGGAGGCTATAGGATTGGGGAAAGTCCTCCCCCATTTTTAGACAAATTGACTGCAGTCTTCAGGCATGCCTTTTAAAGAGCCAGCCTCAGTAAGTATTCTGTCGCATTTCTTTAAGAGCCAATTCTTTGGGAGGATTTCTTCACGAATAAGCGGTAACCGATTTTCTACTGAGGGACGTAGGGCTTCTGTAAATACACATATGTTTACTTGTCGATGTGTGCATGGGAGTGCCATGTGTGCTTGTGTATTCACAAGCAGGATAACAGGGACTTTGACAACGTTCTCCCTCCCAGTGCCCAGTCTTTTCCAGGGTCTGCTCTCACCCTGCAACCAGGGAGGTGGCCTGGAGCTCAAGGGGAGGGGCGGGGGCCCACAGGGCAGGCCTGGGTTTTCACCCTGTCGCTCTAAGGTCGCTGCCTGAGGACCTCTCGCAAATGCCACTCCGTTCAAGGCTTTGTTTTTCCACTTGTGCTGATGTCACAGCCCCCATGGGTGCGATCATGAGGAAGAGGAGAAATGGCTGGGGGGGTCACATGTGACCAGCCCTGGGAAAAAGACGCCTGTGCCCAGGGACAGCAGGTATAGCACAACTACCGTAGGCATTGGGCTGGGCGGCATGGCTGATGGTGGCCAAGGGAGGAGGCCTCGAAGGTGCTCCCCCTGGTAACAAGCAAGCTGTGGCAAGGGCGGATGTTGCCTGGACTGAGTGAGGCGGCCATCTGGGGACGTGGCAGCAGACCAGATCCTTGTGCCATGCATGTGAAGGTGTGCAATGTTACATGTCAGTTACAGCTCAACAAAGCCGATGCTTTCAATCCAAAAAGATGCAGAGAACAGAGACAGCCCAGAGCTGTTGTTCAGGGACCTTGGGCCCCAAACCCACAGGCCAGTGCTTCCACACGACCTGCAGTCCCGGGTGAAGGCGATTTAGACGTGCAGCCGCTGCCACCCCACACTGCCTGTGGTGCCCACGGGAGAGAGCGTGGCCCTTGGGGACACACGAGCAGGAAGATCAGCAGGCTGGGGTGGCACATGTGCGGTGCAGAGGTCTGCAGGCCCATAGTGAGCTCTGTGGACATTTGTGGGAAAAGCTGAGAGCAGCTTGCTCGTGAAAAACCCTGTTGCTGCCGATAGTCCAATTACCCCAAAGATGTGCATGTGCATATGGACGCCTGGCTGTGAACTGCACACCCAAAGCTCCGTTCTCAACCCGGCTTCCCGCCCTGAGGGCATCCACATCTGTCCCAGGGGCCCTGGGCGCTGGGTGCTGACCCTGGCTGAGCCCTGCACCTCGGCAAGCCCCAGTCCGCAGCTGCCCGCACCGCACTGCTCGCACATGAGAGGTGTCTTGGCCACAGAAGGGATGTGAGTGGGTGCTGAGGTAGCCAGTGACTTCATTTTGGAGACGGGCATTCAAGAGTTACAAACAAGAATGCTGTTGATTAACGTGGTTGTGAACCTTACAGGGAAGGCCGCAGTTACAGGGCCATGAGCTGTCCCCATCAGCTGTCTTGGGAGGCCTCAGAGCCACTGGGCCTGGCTCTCTGTCCATCACAGGACGGCGCTCCCGCCCTTCAAGAAGGTGACCTCAGCACAGCAAACCGCCTGCCCGCCGTGAGCTGGACCCTCACTTTTCGGCTCTCTGCTTCGTGTGGCGGCTCTAGTCCCCTCCCCTCCCCCAGCTTTGCTGTTTAAGGAGACAGACCCAAAAAGGCAGCACCCACGCCCGGGGAGCTCATCTACCTGGATCCGATTACTGCCTGCCACCGCCAGTGCCCCATGATGTAGGCCAGGTCACAGCGTGGCCATTTGCCCTGGTTTGCACCCTCCTGGCCCTCCTAACCACAGTCCGCAAGTCAGACGCTCGCGGTCTGTGCCGATTTCGTGGGGAACACCCGGCGGCTTTCCACATGGCTGCCTGTACACCACCGCGTGCCCTGCTCTGCTGGTGCATCTGTCAAAACACAGCTCTCCTCCCTTCTTCGGGGCTCCGATAGAGCTCCAAGGACCTGAGGTCTCAATTATGAAATGTCAGGAAGCGCCGCACGATTTCACAGTCATTTCACAGTGCCTCCCTGAGCCGCCTGGACACAGCTGAAAGGAACGGCGGCCTCCATGTAGGGACATGGGTGGGGGTGGCCTGAGACACGGGCAGCCAGTGTTTGGGGGACCGCCTCTGGGGGCAGATGAGAGCAGAGGGCCAGGGACAGCCCAGCGGTGTTTCTGTGCTCGGTTCCAACAGGAGCGTCTTCCCAGTGCCAGGGGAGGCATTGTCCTTACCTGCTGTTTCTCTGGGGACACTTATTTCAAATGACAGAGAGACAACAAGGACAGAGGGGTACAGATAGGACAACGGAGGCCTTCGTTGTTCAAAAAAGGGGGTATTGTAAGTTACTCCCCCGAATATCTTGAGCCTTCACAACAAAAGTCAATACCACATCTAATCATTTACATGTTACATATATATTTTGATTTGTGTCAAAAATTTCCCCTGAAGTATAGTTTGTGTTTTTCAGTTGCCAACACGTGCACAGCTCAGTCCCTATCCCGACGTTGTGACTACACACCCTGCCAAAGAAGGGGGCGCCCTTCCCCTCTGCATGCCCCTGGAGCTTTTCCCCTCCTGCGTCTCCCGGTGGAGAGCGGCAAGGACCACTGTCGCCACAACAGTCTCCCGTGTCCAGTGGCCTTGGCAGTTCAGTGGCTTCCTGACCATCATCCTTTATAGCAGGGGCCCCCAACCTCCGGGCCAGACCGGTACCTGTCCCAGCCTGTTAGGAGGCGGGCCGCACAGCAGGAGGGGAGCTTGAATGTAATGGGCTTGACTCACCCCAAAACCATCCCCTCCCCACCCTGCTCCATGGAAAAATTGTCTTCCACGAGACCGCTCCTGCCCGTCTTAGCTAATTACCCTGGTCTCACCTGGCTCCCTCTGTTACTACAGCCACTCGCCCCAGCTCTGGGAATTTCCTATCACTCTCTGAAACTCCCATCTCTCTTTCTGCCAAACCCTGTTCTTACGGGCCGAGGAAGACATCAATGTGCCGAGGATGAATGAGCTTTCATTCGGATTAAAAAGCGTCTGTCTTTCAGGAAGGGGTTGACTGAGTGAGGCTGGCGGTTCCGGGACCAGCCTGAGCCACACAAGATGAGGGCCCTGCACCCTTTCCCTAAGCAGCCGGGGTGTCCGCACCCACCAGCTGGCCTCGTGACATCCTTCACGCGTTACGTGTTAACCTGCTTGCACACCCCTTTCAAGTGTCTCCGCTTTGGGAGTTCGGGGTGTGCCTCTGCTTTCCCATTATCTTGCTTCTGCCTGGGAATGTATGCTGTCTGAGAACCGAACCCACGAGTTCAGCGCTGCCTTCTGCCATCGCAGCACCGTTGTGCACAGAGCCGCTTCAAGCGTCAGGTTCCTGCCTGGAACGTGGATGACCTTTTGACACCCTGAGCTCTCCCGCGACCTCGAGAGAAAATCCAATTAGTCAATTAGCCTGTCGCACTCCAACTGCAGCTGAGTAGGCGCTCCTCTCCGAAATCGCGGAAGCTCGCACGGGTTGAGAACGCTGCAGTTCCCAGTGGGCGAAGGCACAGAGCCCGTGTGCCAGGGCGCAGGCACCCCGACTGTGCGGCTCCCCACCGCCGATGGGCTTGGGGAGCAGATACAATCGTGCTTTGCTATCTAACCGCCCAGGAAGTGAGTGCACTTAGGCCAGTAGATAAGTAATAATGCCTAACATCAGAGTTATGATAAGCGGAGGTTAGGGGAGATGGCCGATTCCAGTGTCTGTCGATCATCCATCTCTGGTGTCTGGCTGCTGTCCAGGCAAGTCCAGGCCTGCGCCGCAGCCACGCGCAAGCGCATTAGACTGGTAGGCCAGGCGCAGACACACATGTCCCCAGCCTCCCCGAGCTGCAGATCGCTGCTATTGAGTTCCTTGTGCCTGGACCATCTGTCACGACTGTCCTGAGGTAACGTAGCCCATTTCCCCCCAAGACTTTATCGATGTAGTGGACTTCAAGTGCTGCGGAGGGAATATGAATGTTGTCAGTTGTGAGTTGAAACATTTTACCCATATTTTAGAACTACTGTGAGTTGTTATTTTTTCCTTTAACTCATATTTTGGTGGAAATACATTTTCAGTTCTTTATATTTTTCATTTACTTGGTGAAACCAATAAATGCATGTATAATGTAGACAAGCCTGATGTGTTTGCCTAGCTCCGGAGCTGACATTGACATCACAGTCAATGATTGTGGCATCTCCTGGCCTTTTTGCAGCATATATAACATACATCCAGTATAGATAGATAACTTCGCAGCATACATTTTAGAACTACTAAGAAACAAAATTAATTTTTAAATATATCATTTTATATTTGAATTGCATAGATAGAATGGGCACATCCAGAAACTGATAAAACTCTTGAAGGTAGTGTCTTGAAAGACACTAGATGAGTCTTTACATAAATGTGCTTGTATGTCTTTTAGAAGGTGGGGGTTTTGATATATCCTTAGCCCCCAAAGTATGTCACTCACAATGGGTCATCATATCCTAACTTGCATTATCCACTTGAAACATACCCGTTCATATCGTGAAGATCTCTGGAGCCAGACATCTCAGGATAAATCCTGAGTGGTGAAGGGACTTTGGTGGGATGGTGGCCTGCTGTTTTTCTCCATAATTCAATTTAATCTGACCACTACTATCTGAATAGTTTTCCTTCCTGTAAACTACTTGGGGATAGGGACATGTAAGTGTTAATTATTTTTCCAACAAGGTTTCCGAAACATCTGTGGTACTAAGTTTCAGAGTCCAGACTGACTCCCAGCTGCTCGGCAGCACTCACTCAAATGGTTAGCTCCGTGGCAGCGCTCCAGCTAAGGACTGATGCTCATCACTTTCCTATAGTTGTCGCTGAGTTATCTCATTTTTTAAATGAGGGCAGGTAAAAGTTTACTCACTATTGCCTGCAACCAGCAACACACGCAGTAGGCAAAGAATCAGGGCCTAGCTCCTTTTACCCTTATTTCACTTAAGAACCTATACCTTTTGAAAAGTTTCAAAGATGAGAACTTTTGAAGTCCTCTTATTTTAAGCATTGAGACTAATGAACTCAGTTATATGTTAATGTCCACAAGAGTGTCCAAAGGAAAGAAACGATGGTAGTAAGAGCACAGAAAAGTATGTCCTGAGAAAAAAATTGTAAGATATAAAAGAAATTTAGCCTAGAAAAGAAGTGATTGTCTAAAAATCCTATCAAAAAGTATTCATATAATTTTTAAAATTTGTTGCATATGTAGAAAAGTCTGGTTGTAAATATTATGGATTTGTATTAAAATGAGCAAAAATATTGACATCTTACAATTGTAGTGTTTTACTAAAGATGACTGAGGAGTGCTATTTTCCAGTGAGGTTCAAAGAAAGAAGACAAGTGATTGAAAAATATAGACTTCACTGTTGTACCCTTGACTATGCATGTGTCATATGAACAAACTAGTTTTTAGATTATTCTTATTTTATTGTTGTTAATTTGATAGTTTCTGGAAGGTTCATGAAAAATATGTATGAATAAGAATGCAAAATAATATGAGATACAAAGTTGAAATCAATGAAGATACTGAGACCTTTGTAGAAGAAATAGATAAAGGATGTTGATAGGTCTTAGTTTTCAAAATGTTCTGCAAAACTACTACAGAAGCCAATTTATCATGCTTTGGGTTTCTTCACTTTTATTTTCCTTTAAATATTTTTTACTACCTCTTCTCTGTTTATAAAAAAATGTTTTCAGTCAGTGCAGATTACCAAATCAAGCATGATTTACACTTATAACTTCAGAGGTGAACCTGTTTCATGGAGTGGGTCAAACCAAACATTTTTTAGAATCATCCAGCCTATTTAATTTGAAAAGTAGTTGACAATGGCATATTTTGTGTAAGTTAATGATGTGAGAAATATGCATTGCATCCTGGGCTGTTTCAACATTCAGAAAGGCTCTCCACCATCAGAATTTCTAATATGTTTCTTTTACTCCTTTCATGACATATTAATTTAGTTCTACCAAATAATTCAAGTTCAACTACATGCTGCTCAAGCTCCTGGATTCTTCAAATAAGGCTTTCTGAAACAGTTTCTTTGCCACGAGGGATGGAGAAAACTCTGGCAGTGAAGGCAAGCCTTGAGAGCCTGTGCCATGGAGGTATTTGTTGTGGCTACCACTTTGGATAAGGTAGAGAAGGAGGCGTAAATAAAAGAGCAATGGAAAAGTAGGAAGAGAATATGACTAATAACTGTACCCTCCAGTATCTCTCTTTGTAGCATTTATGACAAAGGACAACCACTGTATGTCTATATACTTAGAAATGGGGTAAAATCAAACATCCACAGCTTTGAAAGCCCAGAGAACTGGGTTCTGCTCTCAGCATGGCCCCTAACACTGCATGCTTTCCCATGCTACATTATGGTTTCCTCATCCATATAATGGATGCTATCAGTTCATCTCTCAGATTCCTTCTTATTTTATCCATCTTAGTTGACAAACTCCATGAATCCCAAACATTATCTGGTTGGTGTCTTCTAATGAGTACTTTTTCCAGAAGTCTCCTTAATAATCTGAAAGGCCAAAGCTGCTCCAACTAGTGGTGGTGGTTTTGGCCTCACAACTCTGAGTCAGGGAGCAGGACGCGGTGGGGATGAAAATGAAGTGAGCAGAATGAGAATACCTAAAAGTCATCAATGCAGTTGTGGCACCAAAAGCGTCTTCACTTGAAAATTGTCTAAGAATAGACAGAAAGTCTATGGTCGTGTAAGATTAGTTATTGGAGCAGGCCAGTGTGTGTGTGTGTGTGTGTGTGTGTGTGTGTGCATGTTTCACTAAACTGTCATTTTGATGGGCATGTGAACAAAGTTTGAGAAGTGATGTAGGGGGTACCTTACAATCTCTCAGATCCTGTGCAAGTATTATAGAGTTATAACTTCATTTAGTGCTCACAGCTATTTTATGCTATCGATACTATTATTTTAAAAAAGGAACCCAGTGCCCCGACTGGGTGGCTAAGTTAGATGGAGCTTCATCCCCTACACCAAAATGTTGCATGTTTGATCCCCTGTCGGATCTCACACGAGGTTGTAGATTTGGACCCCAATCGGGGTGCATATGGGAGGCAGTCAACTGATGTTTCTCTCTCACATTGAGGTTTCTCCCTCTCTAAAAAAATGAATACAGAACATATCCTAGGGTAAGGGTTAAAAAAAGGAACCCAGAAAAATCAATTATCATGGTTTGCTGTGTATAATGTGAACCCACATGTTTGTGCGTGTTATATGTGGATTATGCCCAGTATTATACCCATGGTATGTAATCATTATACCCATGTAAAATGTGCATCCTTTTTTTGCCCTAAAAAATTGGGGCAAAAAGTAGGCATTATACATGGCAAATAGTCTAAGATCATATAGCTATTAAATGTTGAAGCTTAGATTGGAAACCAGAACTTTTTCACTCTAATACTGTTCATTATGCTTTGTAGCCTCTATTAGTACAAGAGTGGTATTATCACTAATATCTCATTAATAGTTCTACACACGGATGTGTCTTTGATTTTATCCTGCTCATGAGCTAATGAATTAGCTGGTTACTAGTTCATGGATGCTGGCAGAAGATAAGAAACTCCTGAGTCAGGGAAAAAGGAATTTGTTACTTCTAAGCCAGCACCTGGAACATTATAGTAAATAAGCTTCTGTTCATGCAGTATTTTTTTTTGACTGATGTAACAAATTGCCACAAACTCAGCAGCTTAGTATCTTATAGGACTGTAGGGCAAAGTCCAGCAGACATGGCTGGCAGTCTGCTTAAGGCCTCACAGGCCAAAATCAAGGTGCCAGTGGTCTTGGGCTCTCCTTCAAAAGCTGGGGGAGAACCTGCCTCCAGGTACGTTTGGAATTCCGATAGTAAATTTTAGTTCAAGTCCATGCAATTGCAGGGTCGTTCTCAGTTTCTCGAAGTCCCCTATATTCATTGGCTTGTGGGACCCTCTATTTTCAAAGTCAGTGATGACACATCAGATATTTCTTTTTCTCTGAATTTCTTTCTCTTTTTCTACTTTTATATCTTGCAACTGCCTCTTCTGCTCTGCTTGCAAGGACTGATATGAATGCACTGGGCTCACCCTAAAAATCCAGTGTAACCCACCCATTATAAAGTCAACTACATACTAACCTTAATTACCTCTAAAAATTTCTTTGTGTGTGTGTGAAGCAACACACTCACAATTTAAGTATCTCATCATATCCACAGTTCCAAGAGTTAGGGGTTGAATCTTCTTGGAATCGTAATTCTTCCTACTACAGTGCCTGTTGTCCCATATGCTGAGGACAGTAATACATGGTCTAGGTGGATACTCAGATGCAGTGAGTTTGCATCCTAGCTGAGAAATCCTCAGTTTGAGGAATCTACCACTTTTATAGCAAGCAGTAAGAAAGACTATTCTTTTTTGGTGGAGATCTTATTTGATCTTTCAAAGTTAAATTTCTCAATTGTGTAAATACAACCCTGAGAAACTACTGGTCTAAAGAGAGGCCACTGCATTGTACGTTTGGCAGGGTCACCAAAAATTGTTGGAGGCAAGAGACCCATGGAGGACGGTCTCTTATAAATGACTCCCAAAGTTCTTGAGGAACCTCAAATGACAAATTAACCTTCAACTTCTGAATGCAGAAGCCATTCCCAAAAGAGTAAAAGCAAACAAACAAATGAAAAAAACAAAACTTCAGATCACATTTTCAATTACAGTGAAAAGGGCACTCCCTAAATTTCAATAAAGAGGAAGAAGAATAGAAATAAGGCTGACTGTAAAAATATGTGTAATGTTAGTAGGTGGGGCATGGACTCCGCCATTGAGTTGGAGACACACAGAAGTCAAAGCAAAATCTATAGAAAAGGTGCTCAGGGTGGTAGTTTTAATTACGTTATCTCAACGACTCAGGTTCGCATAATCTTTCTGAGCATCTGTTTCTCAGCCTATTTGATGAAAATAATACTACCTATCCTAAAGACTTATGGGGAGATGTAAATGAGACCATTCCTGTGAGGCTAGTAGCATTGCATTTGCTACATAGTAGGGTGTTCTCCACCAGCCCCCTCCCCTTTCTACATATATCCAGCCAGGAAATAGGTTGGCTGGTTCTCTTGTACCAGCCTTTGGTACGAGAAAACGTCTCAGCTTCCACGCTCCAAAACTAAATGAATGCAGGATTCCAAATTACATTGATGGTTACGTATCTGTGGATCCCCTAACTCAAAACATTGCATGTCTACATATTTCTAAGTTTAGAGAACTTTCAAGGGATAGATTTTGCATATCATATGCTCAATTTTAAATTCACCATAAAAGTGTGTATTATGAGTATAGAAAAATGCCCTGAACTTTGAAAAATGTGGCTTTTATTTTGCCAAGATAAATATTCACCTACAAGAGACTGTGGGAGAATCCGCTCTTTCCACCAGTCTGCAGCACTTTCCAGACGCACAGGCAGCGCACGAGGCCGTGAGGACCACCTACCCAAGTGTATTCCTTTCTTTGATATCACAAAGCCCTCAGTACCATTTTGTGGTGTTTTTGCTCGGCTCTGTCATCGTTATTGTGGATAGATTTTAAATTTTAAGTTCATATTTGTGCTTTCCACCACAGACTCAGATCTGCAGTGGAAAATACATTTGTGAAAATACGTTGTTGCGTGTGTGTAGCTCGCGTTTTGGGCTCGCCCCAGACCGCCTGGAACACCTTCCTGGGCTCCAGTTATCCAAGAGCCACGCTGTGAAAACCAGCGGGATGCTTCGTTAGGTTACTCCTGGAGGCGCTTTGAGATCCCCAGATAAAAATTAGAGGCTGGTTATTTTTTAAACACAGTCTTCTTTCGCTGCAAAGAAAGTATACCTTTTCTACTTGTTAGTATCTTGGTTAGTATTTGAAATGTGCAGCATAAAAATAGTATAATAAAACCATCAGCCTTCAACGTTAGGCAGAGGTGAAGTTAAAAAATGACTGTAACGTTCAGAAAAAGCTGCTGCCTGTTTTTCTAACCCGGACACTGGAGTCTGCAAAGTACAGACCACACCCTCAGTGTCTACCTCAGGTTTATAGAAGGCCTAGTGTGTGGTCAAGACCTCTAGACTCACAGTTAAAAGTTTATTCCAGGGATGGGCCCAGTGACACCAGTGGCTTTTTCTAATTAGGTTGAACCCTCCTCTGGCCATGGTCCCAAGCGTATACCACCAGAGTAAGGGCATCAAAGCAGCACAAATTTTTTCAACACTCAAGGAGTCTGATTTTTAAATAAATATTAATTCTCCAATTTCTATGCTATGGAAAGAGTAAGGGAAAGGCTTAGGAATCTAGCCCACAAATTTCATGGTTAGAGAGAACTAACTACCTGACCGGCGGATAGAGAAGAACCAAAGGCGTACCAAACCACACAGCAAAAGCTCAGTGTGCCAAAACTGTGGCTGAGTTGAAGTGGATTTGGCCCTAAGTATATTAATTCCAGGCACCCGGTGGTCTAGGACAGAAAAGGCAAAAGTAAGCAAACTAATTGGTAAGAGGGTAAGGTTTCTTCCCTCCTCGTCCTTTTTTTTTTTTTTTTTTTTGGTGACAATTTCTGTCTCCCATGTGCCTCTGACTTTCCCACACAGCAGTGGCAGGAGCAGAGAGGACAGCAGGTGCCAGCAGGGCGCTGAGATGTTGTCGCTGCAGCCACAGACAGGGTTGGTTTGGCAAAAGCGTTTTCACATTTGACGTGTTCACCAGCCACATGAGAAAAATCCCTGTCCTTCTACATGAGAGCTGATCTCCTTCCACTTTCCTTTTTTTTTTTCCTAAAAGGAAACTATGCACTCTTGACAGTAAGTCTTTAAGCTCACATAAACTGACTAGCAACTTCTGGATGATAAATTTGGAATTGACTGCATCCGAACTTGGCCCCTCGCCCTTTGACAATGTGGAACTTGACGTGATTTGTCTTTATCTGTTCTTTAGCCTGCCCAAGTTCTCTTTCGTGCAAAAGAAAAACACAAAGTTGAACAGAAACTTTAAATCAAATGCTGGCACGGCGTGGTACTTTCATATCATTGTCTTTATTTTTTTAAAAATCAGTTTGATTTTTTTTT
>PVKM010016798.1:0-26519 GCA_004027735.1 Carollia perspicillata
AGAGGCATTGTGTTTTCCACAATGGAAAAGGCTAGAAGCTTTAGTTAGAAGGACCATGCTGGCGAATCTGTCTGAGGCCAAAGGAGACCAGCTCCAGATCACATGAGGATCACCAAGCAAGAACTTTCTGGTCACTCCTCTTCCTCTTCCTACTCCTACTCCTCCTCCTCTTCCTCCTCCCCTGGCCCAGCCCTGGCCATCCCAGTGACTCACGAAAGAGCTGTGGAAGTGTTCTACCAGGGGCACAAGGGGCAGGCACTCTCCCCTCCCCAGCTACTCAGGTGTCCAGGTAACGTGCACAGGACAGTAAGCTTCCCCTTTAGTTGTCACTATTTTACAGTTTGGGCTTCATAAGGACAAATCAGATGTATTTTTGTGGCTAGATGTTGTAGGAGAGTTTTTTAATTTTTATCTAAGGACAACCAAAAACATGATGACTGTTACGTGAGATTTCATTCAATGGTGGGAGCCAGGAGGAAGGACCCGAGACCAGATTTGCTGGAGAGCCATAAAAACAATGTTCAGGGTCACACTAGATCAGTCTCTACCTGTTTGCTGCAGCAGTGAGGTGTTCATTGGTATGGGTGGTCTCTGGTTAACATCTCTCAGAGTCAGTCTGGCTCAGGAGAGGTGAATGGAAGGGCGGCCAGGGCACCAGATTGGGTTAGCAGGGTTCCAGAACTCTATGGTTGTTGGAGTGGGGTGACCAGTTCTTCTCCTGTTTCACCTCTGGTCCCTTGTGTCCCCAGGCTCTCCGTCCTGTCCACTAGCCCAAATGATGCCCCACATGGCTAGCCACTCACGGTGCCTGAGATCAGGTTTCAATCTTTTCTAAAGCTATCCCTCAGAAGTAATTATTGGGATTTTAGAAAATTAATACAAAATGCCTCTCTCACCTGCTCATATTCAGAACCAGTAGAAAGAGAGAAACATGGAAGTCAAGTAGATTGAGACCAAAACCATCCTTTTATTACTGATAAAGCTGTGGGTGGCCATGGCTTTGATGCAAGGACCAGATGAGTAGGCCTGCATCACACCCCCAAATTAAGACATGACAGCACTGGACCACCCGAAAGTCTCCCGTGAGGGAATCTTCCCAGGTGAACCCCAGTTCAGGGGAACCCAGGGGCCAGGGATCAAGGCCTCTGAGGCAGGGTGGTTCCCAAGCTAGAGGGGCACAGAGGGGGCTGAGCCCTCCTTCTCAAGGGTTGCTCCAAGTTCCCCAATCGGGTAAGTCACCCATCCTCCCCCCAGGGAAGAGTGAGGGGGCAGAAGTAGCAGAAGAACCAAGTTCCTCCTACAGTGATCAAAATGGGCAGCGAGTCCCTGAGCACCTGCTGCCCTACGAGTTTTACTGGCAAACAGATCAGAGCTGAGACCCTCTGCTGGAAGAGGTGGGGAGGTGACAGCAGGCACACTCGGTTCCCTCCCCACCGTGCGGCCTGGGCACCTTTGGAAAACATCCTCTGGGCCCCCAGGGAACAGCCTCCTCCCACAGACACAGAACATGCTGCCCCTTTGGCTCCTCTGTAGATCTGATTTCTGTGGCTTGACACCCACCTCTTTGAGGTTTATGGGTGCCCTCTGCCACTTCTGTCTCGGTACCGCTGCTGCCCATCGGCACCTACACACAGCCTGGCAGGGTCAGCAGGCACCTCTGCCTGAGGAAGCCAGGAAGGAAGGGGTGAGGCCAGCCAGCTCCCTCACTTTGGCTTCCTTGAGAAGCAGGGTTTGCCTGTGGCCCTGAGACCTGTCTGGTCATAATCTAACTGTGGGCCTCCTTCAGGATCTAAAGCCAGCCAGTTGTGCCTGGCTTTGGACTGGATTCACAACAGCCATTCATCCACCTGCGTGGTCAGGAAAACAATTCCTGGGAGAGGCCAAAAGGAATCATGATGTTTACTGACTGCGGAAAAGGAACTGAGAGCAGAGCTGTGTGGATTCATATTACTGGATATTTCTTCCCAGCCCCTTTAAACCAGTGATTTTTAACTTTGCAGGGGGGTGGGAGGAGAGCAGGCAAGAGAAGAGATACAGTTAACCTTTAAATAAATTAATGAAAGCCAGAGGCACTCTGCCTCCCAAAATGCACACACACAATGTTTATGTGTATAAATATGTGTGCAAATACATATATAAATGTGAATATATATGTATGTATATGCATAGCATTTTATACATATTGTATGTAAATACTATGTAGCATATATATTAAATATAAAGAAGTGTGTGTGTGTATAGATATATAACCCTTGCTTTTAATCATATATAGTTTAGAAATATACAGGACGTTAAATATAATTTGGTACAAAAGTGAGATTTCGATTGCATTAAAAATTGTTATTTTTTCTTTTAATAAATTGATATCCTATATTCCTTAAAAGTTGAAATACATTTCATAAGGATAACTGAAACTATTAAAAGATATGCAGAATAAATTGTTAGCTAAAAAGATTGTTACTGTTATTGAACATTTATGTAAGTCTGAGCTTGCTGGCAGTTAAGAAAAAGAGAAACATCAAAAAAAGCAACCAATTGTTGAGAACTGTGTGTTGTTTTCTAAGACCCGTGAAGGATACAGAGAATGTTTAAAGCATGGTCCTGTCCTTAAGGAGGAAAGAGTAATTTTCATTTTTAAATAATTCAGAAGCTAAAGGCAAGGGCAGGAATATGTGATGGGTCCCACATTCCCACTCTAAATGCAGGCACATTTAGAGCCTGTTAGTACTGTGTGACACAAAATGAGATAGCATTACTTAAAGGGAAATGCATCTAAAATTCATGAAGCATATTACAAACAGGTTTTGGGGAAAATCCACTTTTTATTTTATTTTTGATAACAATATCTTATGCATTTTTCTCTATTGTTATTCACGTACAGCTGTCTCCATTTTCCCCCCACCGCTCTCCCTGGCCCCACCAACCCCCACCTCCCACCCTCAATCCTACCCTCTTTTGGAATCACCAGTTCAAAAGAACCTGTGCACCCCAATGTTCATAGCAGCACAATTTACAACAGCCAAGTGCTGGAAGCAACCTAAGTGCCCATCAGTAAATGAGTGATCAAAAAACTATGGTACATTTACATGATGGAAAACCCACTTCTTAAATGAGTCCTTCTTTTAACAGATTAGTGGAGTTCCTCCAGGAAGAGCCTCCCTTCTCAGGAGCCCTCTGGAAGACAGTCGAGTGCTCATGGTCGATTTTTGTTGTCTTGAGTATTTCCTAAACTTACAGAGGTAGCATCATAGACAAATGCACTCTTTGCTTAGAAGCATCAATTCCAGAATAGCTGCTGAGTTTTACATTTCTTTTGGACCCTAAAAAATCCAGTTTCAGTCCAGCTGGTGTCTTAACATTCTTCAAGCGAATCCTTGGGAATGTGCTTTTGTGAAAAGTGGCTTCGCCCACTAATTTTGTGAGATTTGGCTGCTGCTGAGAAGAGCATTTCCCTCCACCTCCTCATTGAAATTCTCCTTCATTGTGTTCTCCAAATTTGGAATGGTCTGCATCACAAAAGGAATCTCTGTTTCACGAAGGAATTCCTGGAAGTTTTTTGGAAAGTGCACTTAAAAATAGTGTCTGAACTGCACTAACTCATAAATTAGGCTCCGGGTCTTTGTGATGACAATAGCGTATACAGAGCCTGACCTGGCAGAAGCAGCTTTGGAGAAACCAGTTTGTTCTCACTAGAAGCCCTGATTAACACTCCCCTCTGAGTCCTTCTGCTACTTCTGCTGTCCGCAAAGTTTTGGTGAGTGATAAGACCTTCAGAATTACTGAGTTGTTTGTCAAGTCCTTTGTTACCAAAATGGACATGAACTCAATTAAAGAACAACTCAGGTAATAGTTTATTTTGCTAGGGAAAAGCTAATCCAAGTTATTGTTCATTAGTCTTCGTGAACAGTCCTTGAGCCAATAAAGTGAATTTCACTCATTAGATTATGCTAACAGAGATCAATCCACTTGTTTGCTTTTTGAACTCACACCGAGGTTCTTTCTCAGCATAACCCTGACAAGGATTACTTGGAGGAAAACTTAACAGATGACAGAATCACTTCATTAAAAAAAGATGGCAAGATATCTACTTAAATTCAAAATTATAATATAGCATCTGAAGGCCCAGTTCGGGTCATATTCATGCCACCAAACTGGTCTTAATAAAAAAACTTTTTCCTTACCAACTATCTATCTACATCTACATCTATATCTATACAGTCATGGGACACATAATAATGCTTTGGTCAATGATATGATTGTGATATACCATATATAGTCTAGGTATGTAGCAGGCTATACCATCTGTGTTTATGTAACTGCACTCTGTGATATTCACCAAACAATGAACTTGGCACATTCCTCAGGCATATCCCCATGGTTAAGTGGCACATGACTGTAACTAAATCTATAGAGAGACTCTCCACACATCCCCCACTCTAGTTCCTTCATCATTTTGGTCTAGCATAGGGTTGACAGGTTTAGCAAATAAAATGCAAGATACCCAGTTATTTTTGAATTTCAGGTAAGCAATGAAAAAATTTTAGCATAAATATATCCCAAATATTGCATGCATTTTATCCGGAGACCCCAACCCAATGCTCTCGCTGAAGATCTAAGACTGGACTGAGTACTTAGCCTTCTTTTTGCCCAGCCTCAGCCAACTTTTTCCTCCTATTGCTGGGTTCTGTATTAAGCTTCTATCCCTCTTTCCTCATCTCCATCCATCCAACTAGGCTCACAATGTTCAAATTTTGGCTAGAGCTCGGGTCTCTAGATTTACAGAGGACGTGGAACTCAGAGATCAAGAGCCTCAGATCTTGGAATTGGGGAGCACGTGCCTCAGCTACGATGGCATTTTTAATAGAATATGACTTTTGTAGACTTGCCTAAGAATGTACTCATTGTTTAGAGCATTGGTTTTCCAAAAATGTAACTTCTGAGCTTCAAATGATAAGAATAACCAAGTAGTGAAAGTAGAAGGGAGGGGAGAGAGTAGAGAAATATTTAGAAGGTAAAATAGAGTTTGCTGATGTATTGTACATAGGCGATGCAAGGAAAATTAAAGATGACACCCAGTTCCACATTTGGATAATTGGGTTGATAATGAAATAATGAAGCCATACAGATATTTGGATAATTAGGTTGATAATGAAATAATGAAGCCATACAGATATGTTTGTATTTGAGGGCGTCAGAGAGTTACACCAAGGCAGTCAGGACTTGAAGGGCCAAGATTCTGGAGAGAAAACATGGAGGTAATCCAGACATTCAGGGACGCTTTTTTGCCAACTCATTTACCAGTTCACAGAGTATTAGTAGAGAAGCTGAGAAATCAGAGAGCTCTTAGCATTCCAAGGGGACAGAGAGACGGACATGAAACTCCGAGCTCACCGAGAGAGAGGATTTCATATAAACCAATAACTCTGGGCTTTCACATACGATCTCTGAGGGGCTGTACCTTTGGAATAAAAGTAACCTGGAAATAGACTTACCCTTATTAGACCAAAACTCTCAAATCAGAACAGTGCCAGACTTGATTAAGGTGGTGTGCCTCTATTCTAAACACTCTCTGAAGGAAGAAAACATCTCGGTTTTCAAATCGTCAGTATAGTTTTTTCATTATAATGTCTAGCATTTAATCAAAACTTACAAGGTAAACCATTAAACCATAAGATTGGACTAAATGACTGAAAAACCAGATGGGAGTGGGGGTGGAGAGAAGAGGAATGCTCTCCAAGTACCAATAATTTGGGTACAAGAGTTCATCTGGCACAGACTTAGAAACAACTGTGATTAATATACATTATCAAACATTTTTGCACTTAAAAAAACCCTGGCATACCTTACCACTATAAGAATAGGGACAGTTTAAAAAACGAATTGAGACTCTGGACCAAGATGGCAATACAGGAGGCTCCTGGGTTTCCTTCTCCCACAGACGCACTGAGTACACAGCTCTACATGGAGCGATCCCCTCAGAGGAATTCAGAAACTGGTGCAGTGACTCCTACACACCAGGTGACTGAGAAAATAACATCAAAATGGGAAGAAAGGCTGAGACACTCTTTTGCCATAAACTTCACCCCTGACAGAACGCCACACAATTGGAGGGGGAGGGACTAACTCCTAGCTTCTCCCTGAGGAATGAAAAGTCTGGATCATACAGCTAGCACCCCAAAGCCACCTGAGAGACAAGCCCCAAACCACCTAGTTCTAAAAGCCAGCTGGAGGTTACATTCACAAGCCCATAGGAATATGGCAAACAAAGAAGCTGTTGTTAATGGTGAATGAGTATATTCTGAGGCTGCTCTGCCGGGACTCAAGGAAGAGGAAGCAGGGGAAAACTCTCTTCTCCCAGTCTTTCCCTGGAAAGGGTTTGGCTACATACTTTTACAAGTTGCTCCCTGAGGGTACAGCTTCCAATTATCACCCATCTGAGTGCCGACTTTGATTCTCCTCTTGAACCTCTTCAGAGCCCGAAAAAGCCAGGGGGCACTGTCCCCATCTCCCACCTCCAACAAGGAAACCATATTGTCAATATCTCCCTGGAAGGAACTTGCCCAGATCTAGTGCCCCAACTTTTACAACAAAATCATGAAATTCCTAGAAGAAAACATGAAGGGGCAAGCTCCTTGGCATTGGTTTTGGCAATGATTTTTTGGATTTGACATCAAAAGCAAAGGCAATAAAAGCAAATATAAACAAGTGGGACTATATCAAATTAAAAAGCTTTTGCACAGCAAAGTAAAACATGAACAAAATAAAAAGTCAGCCTATGAAATGGGAAAAAGTATTTGCAATCATATACTCGATAGGGGGTTAATACCCCAAATATACAAGGCACTCATGTAACTCCATAGCAAAAGTCAAGTACCAGTAATTCTATTTGAAAATGGGCAAAGGACAATGAAAACATGCTCAACACCATTAATCATCAGGGAAATGCAAATCAAAACCATGGGGATATATCATCTCACACCTGGTAGGATGGTTGTTACCAAAAAGACGAGAGATAAAAAATGAGAGCAAGAATGTGAAGAAAGGAAACCCTTGTACTCTGTTGGTAAGAATATAAACTTGTACAGCCACTATGAAGAACAGTATGGAGTTTCCTTAAGAAACTTGAAATAGAGCTATTTTATGATCCAGCAATTCCACTTATGAGTATTTCTGAAGAAGACAAAATCATCACCTTGAAGAGATATCTGTATTCCCATATTCATTGTTGTATTATTTATAATAGCCAGGATATGGGAACAACCTAAATTTCTGTCGATGGGGAAAAAAGCATGAAGAAAAATGGAATATGTATATAAAACTTTAAATTATTAGATGAATTGCTGAGGATCTAGTGTATAGCACAGTGACTGTAGTTGATAATACTGTATTGTACTCATATGACTGAAATTTGCTAAGAGAGTAGAAGTTAAGTGTCCTCATAAAAAAGGATAAATATTCGCTATATAAGGTGATGGTAGAAGTCCTTTCACAAAGTATACATATATCAAATCATCCTATTGTATACTTTAAATATCTTTAAATTTTGTCAATTATATACTGATAAAGCTAAATAAAATGAATTAAGAAAGATGTGGAAGGAGAAAAGGCTTGCAAAGGAAGTGGAAATGTTGTATATCTTGACGGCATTGTTTGGGAACTTGATTGTCTTGGTTTCTTGGTTATATACATCTGTCAAAATTCATCAAATTGCGTATTTTAAGCAAGCATAGTTTACTGTATGTATTTCTTCAATCAAATTTTGAAGTCAATGTTGAAAATTGAATTTGAAAAAGAAAAATTAAAAAATTACATAGTCACAAATGTTGAATCAAAATAAATAACAATCTTGAAGCAGACTACAATGTCAGAGAAGAGAAACATGTCAATTAGATAGTTTGGGGATGTTAAAGGGATAAGATGTTCTCTCTCTCCCCTCCACCAGCACAATCATTTCCCATCATTGCAGTTTTTCCATCTCACAGTTGGCTCTTCCCACAGTCAAACAGAATGAAGGTGATAGAGAACAATCTGCCTCCGCGTCCCCTCCTGGTTTGTGAGCACTGATTTCCTGCCCTGCTCTCAAGGGCTCCCCTGGTGGTTGACTTGTACTTGGACACTTGATTTCCTGCTGTATGTAGTTCTCACAACATCCTTTGGTAGATGTTTGCAAGGACTTTGGGTGCTGCCCACACCCAGTGTCTGGACTCACTTTTTTCTTGCCTTGATTCTGATTCCATTATCCCCCTAACCATTGTCTCCATTCCAAAGTTCAGATGCTAACTGTTCTCTTAATATCGTCTGATGCCACAGTCTGTGACACAGAATGACAGGAACTTTCAGGATAGTTGGCACACGGGTCAACAGTCCTCAGATTACAAAATAAATTTTAAAGTCCAAGTCACTCCTTTAATTATCTGTTACTATTTCAAGGTTACCTAGGAGACTAAGACTTCATTTCAAACAGAAACTTTCCAGTTTGAGAATAAAAACAGCTAAACTATTTCCCAGAACAGGAAGGACTGTCTTTAAAAAGTGGAAAAGCCTACCAAAAAATGTCAAGGTACAGCGATAAGACATTTTTGATACTGATGCCCTCTGTCCAAAAAGACAACCTTGCCCACTAAAGAAGTTTGTTATTTCTCTGTAGTTCCCCAAACCAGCTGAATCTCCCTTTTCTTTTATTACCTTCCTTTCGCTCTGTTTGCTGTTGTTCTTTTATTCTCTTGAGTTTCCACTGCTATAGTTTATCAACTTCTCTTCGAATATGTCTTCCTAACTGCTTTCATTTGAATTGCTTATATTATGAAATTTATACATAAATCGTTGGTTGGATTTCTTGAATATAACTTTAGCTGTAACCTGTTTTAGCTTTAAGATTACAAATTAAAACTGAATCATGGTATTTCCCTTTTCAGTATCTAATGAGAGGGGAAAAACAAACAAACAAACAAACAAATAAACAGTAGGGAGAAAATTACTAACAGCCACAAAGCAAAGAAAGGGGGTTAGGTTAAAGTTATAAACTTCAAAAAAGGAAATATACAGATGATTGTAAATGAAACAGAGGTAACATGACTTTGCTTTTAACCCTGTCCAAACTACCAGAAATTGTACTGCTAAGCTAATGAAATCAAACCCGGAAAAAAAATTCAATTATCTTTTCCCTTTTCAAACTGAATAACTGAGGGCAGGGGAGGCTGTTGGCAGGGGAGGGAGTAAAATAGGGACTGGGTATACAGAAAAGAAGCTTCATGGCTGAATAGTCCAAGGGCCAATGCTACAATCCCACAGGAAAGGAGCACACGCATCAAGTAGACCTTGACAAAAGACCACTAACCAACTCCCAAAACGATGAGCACGGCCTGGGTTATCTAACAAAAACTAGAAATATCCCAGCTGGTCTCTTCTTCTGTCGTCATTCTCTTCAGGAATAGAAGACTGTGTAGAGCACAAGGACACTCAACCACCAACCTATGGCTAGGAAGAGCAAACAAACTGGTTATAAATAACCTGAAAAAAATTCAAGAAGTAACCTCAGCGCATTAGAACAGATAGAATGTCTGGCTGGAACCACCCAAACATGAACAAGATACAAAGAACTGCCATGGCAATAACATAACTATTATATCATAAGGAAGGAAGAAAGCAAAGGGAATACAGAGAACTTAATAAATAATTTAAAAAACATGAAAGAGCAGAGTAAAGATCATTTCACACTATGGAATAACTTAATAAGTATGTAGTCTGGATAAAACAAGAATTCAAGGACTTAAAAATAACAACCTAACAAGGTGCAAAAAGTGATTGCAGACCTAAGAAAATAAATAGAGGCTCCAACCAACAGCATTGAGGAATTAATTAATAATTTGGAGACAACAAGAAACACAATGGTTATTACTATAAGTCAAATTACTGACATAAAAGAAAGACAAGCTAATTGTGACAAAGAAAGTTGAAAAAGAGAAATCAAAACATTTAGAGACAAACTAACAGACAGGGAAGACAGAGAAATATGATCCAACATGAGAATTATTGGTATCCTTGAGGTAGCAAACCCAGCAAATAAACAAAATGAAACCAAATGTGTAATGCAAAAGAACCTCCCTGAAACCAAGGGAGAGAAAATCCTGAATCTGTAGCTCAAAAGGGTCTTCTGTTGTCCAGAAACACTTGACACAAAACACTGTGCACTAAGCATAGTCCAGTTACATCATGAAAATTAAAGGATAAAGAAATAGTTTAAGTGACTGGTAGAAAAGGAAATCATGTACACAGTGGGGAAAAATCAGACCTCTTTATAACAATAGTAAATGCCCAAAACAATGAGTAGTGTTCACAGACTTTTGAGGAAGGTGTGATTCAAGGACATGGTACCCAGCCAAGACGCTATTTAACTGGAAGGGTGATGGGTACGCTCCCTCAAACATGACAGAGTTCAGTAAGCACTTTTGGGGACTGGGGAATATTAAAATATGAAGCAAAATAAAGAACAGAGAAATAAAAACATCCAGATTTTAATAAATCTAATAAACATTAAATTCATTTAAATATTGAACTAATTAAACTAAAAGAATTATAGTTACAGTAAAAAATAAATGTTATATTTCTAAACAATGTAAAAATACTAACAAAATTTGGGAAACAATGGGAGAAATTGTGAGAATGCTAAGATTGAAACATGTAGCTTAAAAATTATTCTGATTATTGGTTTTTTTAGATTTCTTTTTTAATCTAAGAGGGCACTTGTAGGAAATAATATATATTGTCTAAAGAAACATTTACTTGATGTTTAACAACTCCAGATTTTCTTCCATTGAGTATCAAGTAACATTATAATATTTTTATTGTTTTCCATAGTAAGATTTCATCTTAATAAAATTTCTAGATGCTATATCTATATATGTATAAAAATGGACTGTAAAATGATGTTTACCTAATGTTAATTTTTCAAAGGGTGGTAAGATTATAGGTGAATTTTTCATCTTTCTACTTTTTTCTATTTGTAAATATTTTATAATGAGCTTCCTTTTAACAAAAATAACAGAATTTTTTTAAAAGCTCAAGAATCTACCAAGAAGATAAATATTTAATACTGGACGTGAAAATATGGATAACTGAGTTTTTTTTATGTTTTTCATATTTTTAAATTTAAAAAGTACACTGATAAACTACTTTCTAGTTTTCCTTCTTTATTTTTTTAACTTTTGAGATCTTATTTGATATTTTTGCTATGGGCTTATGATTCTTGATAGAAGAATTGTCGCCCGCTCCTAGTTTAAAAGGAAAAGGAAACATCTACAAGTCGCTGATTAATAATCGGCCCAGTACATGCTGCTTTGCTTACATTAACAGGAAGGAAAAATGGGTTCTGGGAGGCTCATGTCTGGAAGAAGACTATTTTATTATAAACTACATTGTAATTGGGCACAGAAACATAGAGAAATCCTTCCAATGCACAGGTACACAGTGTAATAAGCATGTCCCAGATACTTTGTCCCAATATAGGTTAGTGGAATTCTACCCCATAAATCTACTCTAGTCCCCTAAAAGGAAAATGTTTATAGGCACCAAAATTTTTCCAGGTCTGTGTAGAGAGAAATATCAATCACAGGTCAAATTGAAGCACATGTTTCTAGTTGATGTAACTTAAACTTTTCTTTAAAACCATCGCAAAAAGTGGGCAGGGGGTGGGGGCTGGATAAAAGAATTATCCAAGGTCAGTTAAGCTAATCCTCAAAATCAAGTAAAACGCTTCCAATTAAAGAGTTAAGGGAAAAAAAACAATACTTGGTAGCAGGCACTGGCTCACGCAGGGCTATGCAATTTCCCCAAACCAACTCGGAGTGTCGTATCTCAGTTTACAGGTTCCAATTGTGGGTTTACACATGCAGCCTGTGTTATAAACTTGGTCAAACTGAAAGCTCACATATGTACTTTATATCCTCCCCTCTAACCCTTAGCATTTGGTTTTCCATCTTCCTGGAATAGTGTGTTAGCTGGGGTTTTTTATTTTGGTAGGGCAATTTTCGGAGACAGAGAGGGGAGGGGCTGGCGGGTTCTGTGGTTAGACCAGTCTATAACATCGTCAAAATAATTGTTTTTCACAATGCATGGTATGGTGCCAAATGGAGCAACCAAGATGTCAGAAGTATTTCACAGTGCTGAGCCTGTCTTCATGAATCCTTGGATCCCAGCAACTTGTTTACTACACCCTCAGAGGAGCTGAGGAATGCAGCTCGGGGTTCAGGCAGTCACTGGTTTCTTTCTGGAGGGAGGTACACCATGTTCCTCTGTGAAACAGAGTGTTTTAAGTTTTCTCTGTCACGTACAACCACAGCTCTACCACACAGACAGGGGAGACAGAACAGGAGAGACTCAGATGCCAAGCAGTTATGGAGATTCTGCAGGAAGCGATTTAACTGCCACAAAAATGTCCTCACAGAGCCAGGCTGACTCCTGAGGTGTTCTCCTTTCGTCTCCCTGGCTCCAGCTTCCCCCGTCTTCTCATTAGATGGCCCATGTGCGCTCTCTCTCTCTCTCTCTCTCTCCACTTTCCAACCGTGTACCTGAGTCTACTCTAATTTTACTGCCCACAAGCCCCTCAGTTTCAGAGTGGGAACTGCTTTGGGTTTTAGTTTTTTTCCCATTAATTTCCCTTTAAAAATGAAATAAAAAGGAGGCCCTGCACAGAGAAAAAAATCACATCTGAACAAATTTCAAGCTCAGATATTAATCTGAGAAAAGCAGAAGCAGCCCTTCCTTTAAGGAATAGCCAAAGTAAGGAGACTGTTCACAGGGGAGCCCAGTAGTTTCGTTCCTGAATTCGCCACAATCAAGTATCTTTGGGGGAACGCCCTGCTGAGCTCTACAGATGGTCCTATGATTGCATCGGGATAAGTAAGAAATAACGCTTTCTCTCTAGGTCCATGAGGAAATATTAAATATCTCTAAGGCTAAGACATCAAAGCAGAGCCCAAGCCCCAAGCAGGGGTTGGGGCAGTGATGCGACAGAAGAAATTTTGAGTTTAGAGTAAATGTCAGCAAACTCTTTCTATGAAAAGCCTAGGGTGAATATTTTAGGCTTCGTGGGCCATCAGGTCTCTGTCGCAGCTGCTCGGCTCGGCTGTTCTGGCACGAACACAGCCACAGTGCCTAGCAAATGAGCATGGCTGTATCTCAATAAAGCTATTCATGGGCCCTGAACTTTGCATTGCATGCAATTTCCATGTGTTATGACATATTATTCTTCTTTTGATATTTTTCTAACCACTTAAAAATTTAAAAACCATTCCTAACTCATGGGTAATACAAAAACAGGAAGTAGGCTGTATTCGGCCCGTGGGTCAAAATTTGCCAACCCATTCATAGGAAACTGTGTACCAGAACAAGGCCGAGTCCGCTCCTCCGGTCCATCACAGGCACAGTGATTCCTGTGGGCAAGGTGCCTTCTCATGCCTTGACTCAGGCAACCCGCACAGCAATCGGTGAGACATATATTATTATTTTCACATAATGGATGGGAAAGCTGAGGTTCAAAAGGGAATGGTCATTAATTCACTTAACAAACATCTGAGTCTATTATAAGGTGCTGGACTGGTGTTAGGCCCTAGTGACTAAGGCATAGCTTTTAACTGCATAGAGACTACAGGGACAGACCAGGTCAGTACTGGTCAGTACAATACGGGGTACAGGCGAGCAACACACACAGGAAGCATTCAATTCAGTTCGGGGGCCCAAGGAAAGCATTCTGGAGGAAATGACATCCAACTCAGATGAGAAAGAGAGTTTCCCTAAGATAGAGGAAGGGGGAAAAACTACACCAGATATAAGGAACAGCATGAGCAAAGGCATAGAGTTTCTATTTATGGTAGTAATGGATAGTCACTACACAATGCAAAGGGGGTGGCGGTATGAAACAGAATCACAAAGAAGAAACCAAAAGACGCCTACAAGCAACCACCCAGATACTATCATCATAATTTTTTTGGTATGTATGTTTTCAGTATTTTTCTCTGAATTTAATAAATATTTATATTTTTCAACAGTAATTTACAAGCTGGTTTACAGTGTACTATTTTGGCTTGGGATATTCTGAGCACGTTTTCAGTTCCCGAGGTATGATTTTAACGGCATACTTTTTTAATGACTAAAGAGGGTTCTACCCTACCAATGTGCTTTACTTCATCAGGTGGCTTCTGACTTTTTGTTCTGATCATTGATGCTGCCATACCCATCCTAATGATTAAGGACAAGACGTAAAGGTGAGACAGCACAACATATACAGGAACTTCAAGTTAGTAAGTTTACATCGTTGAGCACAAGCTACATGTGATGGGGCAGGACAAGAGCAGAAGAAATGCTGCTCAAAAAAAAAATATGAGCAAGAACTGTTTTCTATCACGTCACAGAGGGTGGGCTTTATCGGGAGACTGTGGGGCCAGGAAACAGGTGGAAGCAAAGAAGTGATAAAGATCAAATTCACTTCTCACCAAGACTGGTCTGGCTACAGAGTGGAGAATGGATTGCAAGACACAAGTGTAGCCCTCTTATTTCACAACAAAATGATCTCCTCATAAATACTCTAACTTGCTCTGGTTCACTGAGCTGGTGGTTGTGAAAGCAGTCTGTTGACTCCGTGCCCACTGTCTCTGGGATCACAGTGCTCTTCCCACACACTCAAGAGTAAGTGGACAGCACATAATCAAAGTCACAAATACAGCCATGTGCTTATTTTGGTGGAGAGTGGTGTTTAGAACCCAAGATTTAGCCGTGGATTCTGTTCCTTGTTACAAGGATGTCATTGGGGGTGGGGGCGGGGGCGGGGAGCTTTCAACTAACAAAGCTAGGAAAACCACCTTAGCACTACACTCCTTTTGCATTGAACTATTATTAAATAATTATTAAGTAACTTTCAGTTAGGTCTCGAAAATGCCAAAAGAAGAAGGAGAAGGAGAATGTCAAGAAGACAAAGTCAAGTCACCGGGCATGCCAGTTAAAATTTGTGAACTGGGTAGAATTGTATTGGGCTTAATGATTTACACCATGGGAGCTTTATAACAGAGGGTCAATCAGGCCATCATTCTACAAGAGGGGTGAGAAGTAAGGTAGGGTTCTAGTAGACGACCATAATTAGGAGGCAATTCTTGTTTTTTCAGACCACATAACTGTCATGGAAAGAGAGTTTAAAACAAAAAACCTTAGTGATCACTTAACTCAGTCTCTCTATTTTATGAACTGGGACCCCAAGGCTGTAAAGCTGCACACGCATGGGCCTTGGAGCCCCAGCTCTGGAGTCAGGCACACCTGGGTTTGTGTCCCCTCTTTGCCCATCACTTCCTTGTGGCTTTGGACAGATGACTTAACTAGGAAATAATGCATGTTAGGTAATGTAGCTCAGCGCTTGGCACATGGAACATGCCTTATAAATGATCTTTACAATTGTTACTCCTAATTATAATCTTTCTAATACGGTAATAAGCATTCACAGGGCACTGCATTATTACCATTATTGCTATCATTGTTCTTGTTATTTATACAAGGTTACAAAGACTAAATAATAAGTGGACTCAAACCAGAATCATCTCTGCTCCAGACCTGAGTTCCTACTTCAAACCACTTTCCACTTTAACAGTGACTTTTCAGCAATGTCCCATCGTGTCTTGAGATTTGGAGAAAGGCCTCACGGAGAAGGTGGGCCGACAGAGCTCTAGATCTTCCATCCTCACTTTTATTTGATATTTCTTTTGAGGAGAACTCCACATCTAGAAATCATTTGAAAACTGGTGCAAACCATGCTGTGACTAAAAAATGAAATCAATAGCAAGCACGTACCTCGATCTTAAAGAAATGAAAGCAGTGTATGAGAAGTCAAGCAATGGCATAAGATAAATTAAGCAGCTCCTGTCTCTCCTTTCTTTTGCATTGATAGGCTTTTCACAGGAAGCTAAGGTTAGAGGGATAGCTGGAGGCCAAGTACAGAATAGATTCACCCACTCACTTCCCCCATCCCTTCTCCACTTACGCTTGGCCGGCTTTCTTACATCAACTGCATCATATACAGGCCTCGAGTGCCAATATGTGCTATAGCCCAAGAGGTGGACTGTGGAATGGCTTTGGAATTTGCATCTGGAAAAATTAGATCTCTGGGAGAGGCCATTTTTTTTTTCTTACTAACTTACTTGGTTTATTTATAGATCCAAGTGATGAAGATATCAAAATGAATTAGGTATTACTATTGGGAACATGCTGAATTTCCCTTCCAGTTTTTAAATTTCATTTTTCAGTTACAGTTGACATTCAATATTATTTAATATTAGTTTCAGGTGTATAGCATAGTGGTTAGATAATTATATAATTTACAAATAATTCAAGTGCCCATCCGGCATGATACATAGTCATTATAATATTATTGGCTGTATTCCCTGTGCTGTACTTTACATTCCCATGACTACTTTATAACTACCAATTTGTACTTTTTAATTCCTTCACTTTTTTCACCCAGTCCCCCACCCCCCCATCTGCCAACCATCAGTGTTTCTCTGCATCTAAGAGTTTGTTTCTGTTTTGTTTGTTTGTTTTGTCCTTTAGACTCCTCATGTAAGTGAAATCATATGGTATATGACTCTCTTGGTTTGACTTATTTCACTTGGCTTAATGCCCTCTAGTTCCATCCATGTTGTTGCAAATGGTAAGGTTTCATTCTTTCTTATGATTAAGTGATAGTCCATTCTACATAGGCACCACCACTTCTTTATCCATGAGAGAGGCAATTGTTAATCTGAAAATGGGATCTTGTGTTCCTTTGAGTGCCTGACTTGTCAGGCTCCGATTTACCTCTCAAATGAAGATAATTTTATTTTCTGGGCCCAAAAGATGCAAAATATGAGAAGGCATTGTGAACACATTGGTCAAAGCAACTGAGCAGATGGTTTGTGTGGTAGGCTCAATTGCAATTGGGGGCCTAATTTTGAAAAGCTTCTTGTGAAGCGGACTTCTCCTGCTGAGTGGTGTTCTGAAACTACCTTTTGGCTTATAGTTCGCTCATGCTCCCATCCGCCTCCCCTTCGTAATGCTTTGAATCAATTGCTTCTGTGTAATCAAGTTTTGCACTTACAGTGAAACACAAGAAGGGACTAACTTTCTTCCATTCTGAAAATTAATTCTTCGCTTAAGAAAAAAATTTATGCTTCTGAGTCACAGAAAAGCCAACATCCTCCAAATTGAAAGGCAATACCACAAAAAGAAAAAAAAAAAGAATGAAAACCAGTGAATCAATTTCCCTTTCCGTACAGATCTGAGAGGTGAGATAGTTCTCATTTCCGCCAAGAGGCTTCCGGCTCTGCCAAGTTGAATCAGCATGCTGCAAATTGTTCGAGAGGGTTTTTGGACCCCGTATGCTAGCTGGAAGACACCAAACTGGGTCAAGCTAACTTCTGCCAGGTGCCTTAGGATTTGGGGAGATAAGGGAAAATTCTTAGCACTCTAATTCAATTTCGTGGTTCTTGTAATTGTCTGTGGTGTTGTGGGGAAAGAATAGCAGAGAGACCAGATGTCTGAGAGGAATTCACCCATTCTTGCCTTTTTGAGCTGATACTAATGTGATTCCTGGGTGTGGCAGCCAAGGAAAGACACTGCTCAGATCATCCTTTAAGAGAGAATCTTTAGTGAGCAATGTACTTATCTGCCAGTCTACAGGTTCTGAAACTTGTGAATCCATGGCAACATTCACACCAAGGGTGTGCTTTTCCAGAGCAGCTCCTAGCCAATGACCAAGCATGAGGTGGGGGACTGACTAGAGATGGCATTCCTGCCCAATTGAGGAACTTCTCTAGTGGGAGTTGTTGCTTTGGGGCTCCCCGTCAGGCTAGCCAAGTCTTTCCCAGAGCTGCCCCGCAGTCTGAAGCTCTACATACCCAATTTTTCTTCCTTCCTGCTCTCCCTTCACAGATGTCAGACTTGCATCATGATCTGAGGCTCTCCTTACCGTTTCCTGCTCCTTTTCCTTTTTCTCTTTCTTATCTCCCAATAATGTCTTGCGTTTCTAATTCCTTCCTGGTGTCCAGTTCCTGCAGGACCTAAGCAGAGACAATGGGGTAGAGGCAGAACTTTCTTTCCGGTACCGTACTGCATCTCTGGCTGCTCCTCCACCCGCCTTGGCTTTCCAAGCAGCCCGTGCTCCCCACTGAAGCAGCAGCTGTGGCCTTCAGCAGTGTTTGCCCTCGGTTGACATGTGGTCTTTTGCCATTTACTTTCCCAATGGAAACACCAGGCCAAAACAGACTGGAATCAGCAAAGCGTCTTTAATGAATCAAAAGTAAATATGAAAAGCCAAGGAGGCGCTGAGATATTAGAGCAAAGGCAGTCCCCACTGGGGATTCAAGGGGGGAGGGGTGTTCATTCTCACTTGGAGGAGGAGGAGGTATAAACATCTCACACTTAGAAGTAATTTTTTTCCTTATAATTTTAATGAGAGAGCAAATTAATATAGATGCATTATTTCACCTTTTCAACTCCTTTGCTTACCCCAAAACTACCAGTTCACTTGATGAATAGTAGAATAAATTCATTACCCTTTCTGTTGTCACAACTCAGGGAAATAGTCAAAAGTTGGGAGGGGTGATAAGCCAGGGGAAATAAATATGAATGAGCTGAATAAGGCAAAAACTCTTCACTCAATGTTTAATCAAACAATTGCTACAATTTAGAATAATCCTTACTGTTTTTTAATTTTTCAAAGTAACCTATCTAACTTCATCTTAATTACTAAAATGAAAAAGACCCAGGAAATCAAAGGAAAAAATCTTTTTACAAAGTGAAAACTGAGCAACTGGTCATAACCAAGTCACCTATTTGGAGGTAAGAAGAAAGATTAAAATATACTGAAAATTCAAAATAAATATTCTGAAAATTATACTTCCAACAACGGATTCTAAAGGCAGGAAAATTTACTTAAAAAATTAAAACATACATCTAAATACAATTTATTTACAATCGCTAAGTGTAGATTCTGTTCACTTTGGCTTGAAACATGAAAGATGAGTTACCCCAATCAAATCCTGCCTATTCCATGGAAATGCCATTCACAGGTACCAGACACGCTGCATGCATTTCTCTCTCTCCTCTCTCCTCTCTCCTCTCTGCTCTCTCCTGTCACCTTTCCAAAGCCTATAAGGACACCCTAAGTACAGGAATCGGTTGGGTCAGGGGTTATAACATCAGCACTAAAAAATACTTCAAAGACTTCTCATCACCTGCACCGTCAACAAGGCAGGAACTACTCATGAAATGATCTGGGCTGAGGATGGTGACAAATGTACACGCCCCGCCTTCCCTGCTTCCTTCCATCTGTGTATGGCCTGGAACAGCTGACTGGGACAGCCTTTCATCTTTCACCTAATCAACTGACTTTTCCCATGGGAAACAGCCAATGAAGCCCAAACCGACACCCAGGCAACTAGCCACATCTGACACTTCAAAAAAATCAGTAAAAGTGACTGCTATGAGTCACTAAGGACAAGCAGCGTTCCTGAAAGAAATGAACATGACAAGCAGGAACACATCAGTGCTTGCTTTGAAAACGCTATGGGTCCCTATAGACCTGAATGGTATTCGAGCCTGAAATCTCTCCACTTGTAGGATACCTTCCATTTGCTGTTCAATTTCCCATAAATATAACTATTGCCACTCCATTTTCTTTTTGACTGTAACAAACTAGCACTGCAAATACTTTTAATAGTTGGAATGTTCCTTAACATTCTTTTTTGAATGATTGTGAGGAGTTTAAAGGCGTGGTTAATTATAATTTGCTCTATACCAGTGGCTTTCAGTTTGGGTGGCCATGACCTACATATCACATTCCAGCTTAGTGTGCACACACACAGTGATGGTGGAAGAGACAGGACAGCTAAATGCCATGTGGCATCCAAGATGTCATATCTTAGAACAGAAAAAGGATATTAGGTTACAACTAAGGAAATTGAAATGAAGTATGAATTAAAGATAATAATAATGTATCAATATTAGCTTATTAGGGTGAAAAATGTACCACGGTAATGTAGAGAGTAACAGTGGGGGAGGCTGGCAGAGGAGTATACAGGAACTCTGCACTACCTTGTAAATTTTCCGTAGATCTAGAAGTATCTTGCAATAAAGCAAGCTCATTAAGATAACAATAACAACAAAAAGGCAGTGGCTGCCTAGCAAGGGGTCTGAAGTGACATCAGGCTCTTTTGTCCCCTTTACCCCTCACCCCTGACTGTAAAATGCTGCTGATGATTCAGAATCCCTTTCCAAAAGCACAGATGAAGTAAAACACGTGACACAATGAAGAAGACACACTTGTGAGGTGCCCCAGAAGGGCAGCTGACCAATGGCGAGTGCAGTTAAGAAGGTAAGCTTGGCATCTTGTTCTCCAACAGGGGTCCAGAGGGAGGCAACAAAGCTCTGTGAAATGTATTCTGAAATATGAAATGTGTCCAAGTCACCAACTGCCAACTAACCTGCCCAAAATCTGACAGGAAATTCAAACCAGCATGTTTTCCTGTTTTAAAGGGAGGTGCTGTTTTGCTTCTCCTTTTCTTTCTCTTCTTAAGAACAACTGTGAGTTAGTAATGAAACATTTGAATCAGATGGAAGGAATAAAATGGGATAAAATGGCACAAAACCAAACAAATCCCTGGGGCTGAAGAAATTCCTGGCTGTGATAGGAATTCAGGCCTTTGCAATACGGATCTGAATGGGGCCAACCTCAAAGCCAAAGGTATGGCTGTGAAGCTTCATGAAATCAAAGTGTGGAAATGCAAGTGTTCACAAATGGAAGCTGATGAGTTTTCCGAAACTCCGTCAAAGACCGTGTTTCAGACCAGCTGAAGCTCATAGAGTTGCTGACTCGGGGCTCAAAGCAAGAATAATATGAGTATTTTGGAAACTATCTCTTTTGTCTGATAGGTCTCTGATCACTCCTTCTTTGTATTTGTGAAAAGCTCCTTTTTGGCTCCTGAATCTGAATGGAAAAAGGTTCTGGTCCTCATGTGGCCAAAGTGAAAGGAGCAGCCTGGCCAAATTCAGTACTTCTCAAACCTTTTTTCCAGAAGGGAAACTCTCATATGAAAAAATATTATTTGGAACCCCAATACATAAACAGTTAAAATCAGAGCTGCTCTGGATGAGGAGGAGGAGAGATAGAGTCACCTCATTTAATGAATAAATTAATGTACATGCTTATTTTGAGTGTCTACAAATTTCATCATTTATAGAAACATGATTTAAAGTGATCTCAACATTTAGTGTTTTTATTATAAATTATATTAATATAATAATTTTACTTTATATTTGAATAATGGGTGAACTTTCTTGTCCCCAGAAACTCCAGGGACTAAAATATTTCAAAACACACTTCAAGATGAGAGGAAGAAAATCCCTAAAATGAGTATGAGATTTGGCAGAAATCTCATTTATCCCATTTCTTCCTCCTAGGAACAGAGGACTACCACATATCCCAGCTGCCTTTGCAAACAAATTAGGAGCATGTGACTGAGTTCTGGCCAATAAAACATGGGTGAAAGGAATATGTAGCTCTTTTGGGCCTTGTCTCTAAAGTTTCTCATGTATTTTTCCACCTTCTTCTCCTCTTTCTCCTTTATTTGTATACTGACAAGTAAGGACTGCTAGTTGGCAGAGTTACAAGACAGAAGGAGACCAGATCCCTGACTTTCTGCATCACACTTTGATGTGAGCAAGAAATAAAAATTCACTAGGTTAAGCCACTGAGATCTGAGGGTTGTTTGTTACTGCAGCAAGACTTAGCCTGCCCTGACTGATACAGATGGCATGGACTTCTTTATTTTCATTTCAAATTTTTAAAGATTTTGTTTAGAGCCCTAATTTCACCCTGAATCTCCTCAATACTGTAGGTTCCTTTTTACATTTATTACTAGAGAAGTGTTCTCTTTCATGAAGAACTAACATGCTTATTTAAGCAAATAAGAATTATGTCAACTATCATGTCACTCTTTCTGCCCTGGGTATCAGAAATCTTGTGTCAAAATTAACATTTCATCACAATAATTTGTTTAGCCCTCTTGATTAACATATTTATCGCTGATTCCCTTATATGGGTTTGAATTTCTATGTCTTTCTTAACATTTTGTTGTCCGTTATTGTTTGAACCACTTGTCCCATTTTAGAAAAGGTGTGGAATAAACAAGTGAATCTTTCCAGAGAAATAACACTAGCAAACAAAACAAACCATGTCAAAACTCTCTTTAAAGTAACATTTCACGCTTTTCAGGTGGAGCCCTCTCCAGAGAGATGGCCATGGTCCAGGGGCTGCAGTGAATGTGGACGGCAGCAAGCTGAAATGGAACAAAAAGCAGTGGTGGTCGTTAGCTCCAGGGTCTGCCATGTTGATACGAGCTGCTGTAAGGCTTGTTAGGGGGTCCCTGCACCAAACTTCCTGGGCACAGTGGTGGGGGCAGAGGGATCCATGACTGGGTCAACTTGTTTCTTTCACAGCGCTTTCCAAGGAACAAGCCACTTTCCAATAAAAGTGGGGAGCTGAAGAGATGCCTGAAAACTGAGAAGAAGGTAGTGGAGGGAGAAGGAAGCCAAGCAGAAGGATCTCAGTGAGAAATAGCTAAGCCAGGCCATGGCAACAGCCCCCAGCCTCACCACTGACAATGACGTGGGTGCTGAGGGGGAGCCAGGACCCAAAGCAATACTACAAGGTCTGCAGCCAAGCCATCCACCAACTACAGGTCAATGGGAAAGACAAGGGAGGTTCCATGTAGACACCTAGCTCACTCACTTTATCCAAGACCATAGTCACCTTCAGTCTGGGACCACCTGATGGAACCTCCTTAAAGGTGGTAGGTAGGATTCATGCCTCTGGGGGAAGGAACCTCTAGGGGGAAGCTCACCTTCTATGACCTTTGAGGAGGAGGGGTCAAGTTGCAATTCATGGCCATTTCCAGGAATTATAAATCAGAAGAAATTACTCATATCACTAATAAGCTGCATTGGGGAGACATAATTGGAGCTCAAGGGAATCCTGGGAAAACCAAAAAGGGTGAACTAAGCATCATTCCCTATGAGATTACACTATTGTCTCCTTCCTTGCATATTTACCTCATCTTCATTTTGGCTAAAAAACAAGGAAACACAGTATCATCAGAAATACTTGGACTTGATTCTGAATGACTTTGTGATGCAAAAATTTATCACCTGCTCTAAGATCACCACATATATAAAAAGTTTCTTGGATGAATTGGGATTCCTAGAGATTGAAACTCCCACGATGAACATCATCCCAGGGGCCAAGCCCTTTTCCATCTACTGTGATGAGCAAGGCATGAGCTTGTATATGAGGGTTACTCCAGAGCTCAACCATTAGATGCTGGTGTTGGGTGGTACTGCCTGGTTTCACGAAACTGGACGCCAGCTCCGGAATGAGGGAATTGATTTGATTCCCAATTCTGAGTTCACCACCTGTGAGTCCTACAAGGCCTGCGCAGACTATCCGGATCTCATGGAAATCACAGAGATGATTTCAGGGATGGTGAAGAGCACTGCAGGCAATTACAAGGTTACCTACCATCCAGATGGCCCGAGGGCCATGGCTGTGAGATTGACTTCAGCCCACCCTTCTGCAGAATCACCATGGTGGAAGAGCTTGAGAAAGCCCTGGGAGTGAAGCTGCCAGAAGCTAAACTTTTTGAAACTAAAGACACTAGCAATATTCCTGATGACATCTATGAACAAAAGCTATTGAATGCCCCCCTTTGGACCACAGCCAGGCTCCTTGACAAGCTTGCTCAGGAATTCCTGTAACTGACATGCATTAATCCTACCTTCAGCTGTAATCACTGCAGAGAATGATCCCTTCAGCTCTAAAGAGGGTCTGACAGTGCTTTGAGCTGTTTGTCAGGAAGAAGGAAATATACAGTGCTTACACTGAGCTGAATGACTCCATGAGGCCGTGGCAGCTTTTTGAAGAACAGGCCAAGGCCAAGGCCAAGGCGGCTGGTGATGATGAGGCCATGTTCATAGATGTTAAGGGTTGCCCCGCACAGCTAGCTGGGGCATGAGCATCCACTGAGTCACCATGTTTCTCACAGACTCCAGTAACACCAAGGAAGTACTTCTGTTTCCTGCCATGAAACCAGAAGACAGGAAGGAAAATGTAGCAACTGCTGATACACCGGAAAACACAACAGCTGGCACTTCTGTCTAAAAAATAACTGCAAGGCAGATAACTCAGGCATCTTTGCATTTCTGCAAAAGACCAAGGACTGCAAAGGAATTTTTGTTTGTTGTTATCCATTTGAGGATTGCAGTTCAGTCAACAGAAGAGAGAAAAGGAATTAAGTATTCCTCGTTTATTCCTTGTTACTAACTAAGCCATTTGTCTCTAAAAAATAAATGTAACATTTCGCCACTGTGTCTGCTATTTCAGCGGAAGTCACATCACAATGAAATGGAGATAACTTGTACAATGTTGTAGCATTATGGAGCACCGATTCCAGGGGAGGAACTCTGGCATGACCTTTAGCTGTGCTTTCACAGATGGCTGACCACGTGACCATATTGTGACCACTTCCTTCATGCCCTAGATATATGAAGAGCATGACTGGCACACTAATTTCTATTTTATCAAAGTTGGAATCAGATTTTAAAAACAGGCTTTAGTTAAAGAGTACTCGATAATTATTAACTTCTTGGCATCTAACATGATAATGTGATAACAGACTTCCCTTTGTAGGAATCACTGCTATAATTTTACATTTTATAAGGGCTTCTACTGGAATATTAATATACCATTCTTCCTTTCTAGTGAGCAAATGAATGAAAGCTGTTTTGTAGATGATTCTGCTTTTACTTGTTGAAGAGTGGCTTCCAATAAACATAAGGGCAACAGAGAATGTGTGCAAGCTTGGTTCACCCACCTGGTGTGGGCTATTTTCACATTGTGAAAGAAATCATAACTGTATACTCCCAAATAGCATACACTTCCCATCCTCCTCAGCCAAGCCTGAATTTTATTTTTAAATATCGAGCAGTGGTTATGACACACTCCAGCCCCAAGGGCTGTATCTGAGTTCTTATTCTAGGAAGGAGTCAAGAACAGGAGTAACCCTCTGCACATACAGGTGGGAGCAATATGCAACAATGGGAGAGGGACTCAGAGTCACTTTAACTTGACTATTTAAGGAGATGTGATCTTCTGTACTTCTCTCAAGATGGTACCACACACGTCAAGTGCAAATGTAAAGATATACCTTCTTTTCAAAGGGAGATATTTATAATATTTATCAATATAACCACACCTTTATGCTAACCAAATAACAGAGTTGATATGACATGAATTAGATCAACTTAACATTTATTTACTAGTAATGTAAGTGCCAGGTACTCCGCTATTTGCTAGGTACATAAATGTGAATAATACGTGGTCCTTCTGCACTTCTCTCTGACCACTGAGAATGTTTACCTTTCCCATCACCTGGCCAAAATATGTTCCACAAGGCCTGTCACCATCTCATGAGCCAAAACCCTGAATGACATCGGTTTTGACACAGATTCAATAAGTATTGCTGTAATAGCACCGTGGTATCGACAATGGTAAGAAAACAGCACCAATATCCTATCCTTGGTCCTAAGCCCAGGGATTTGAGGAAATGTTGTCTCTCAAACCTGTCCAGTCCAGCATTTACACCTGGATTTTAAAACCCAATGCTTGTTTAGTCATTGGATTCTTCGGTAAAACCAAAGGTTCTAGTTCCTGGTATTCTTACCTCTCTTTATCCTTCAACTAAAGCAACTTTGGTATCTAATGAATGAGAAGCCAGAGGCAAAAGACAGAGATTCTAGATGAAGGAGAGACACTTTCATTCAAGAACCAAGTGTCCTTATCACTGGCTGGCCGACAAAGCATGTGTGATAACAAACTTTCATAACTCCCCTTCCTCTGGGTCAGGTGTCTGTAATCCAGAGTCCTGGGAACTATGAACTTCCTACAGTTGTATGCAATATTGTATGTAAGCAGGGATATTTTGTTGAGTAATTAATGCCTGCTTTAATCAGTTTTGGTTTGTAAGAAATAAATAAAAGGGTAATTTCTCCCTTCCCCCTCCTACAGAGATAGACAAGTTTTACTTTGCAGGACTCCTTGGACCTGGTTCTGCCCTGAAGATCATCCCCATCCACTTCTTTGCTGAGGGCAGAAGACAGAGCTAGAAATAGCCCTGGAAGAGGGAAGGGAGACAAGGGTGGGGGCGGAATGGGTTGGTGGTGGTCATAAGAGACGAGAACTGGGGGTAGGGAATGAAGGAGAGGTGTTGTCAATGTAAGTTCTTCTGGGCCTCACCCGAGAACGGATGGGTGTGCATTTCCTGTACACACAGAGAGCCTGAACGCTGGTGCTGCAGCCGGGAGCTCAGCACAGATGCTGAGCACAGCCACACATCAAAGTGAAGAAGAACAAGTGCACTAAACTGGAATCCTGAGGCTCTCCCTGACAATGC
>PVKM010016799.1:0-12137 GCA_004027735.1 Carollia perspicillata
TAGCTAATCAAACCACCTTCCCTGGAGGGCCCCCCCCGGTCTCCTCAACGGCTGTGAGATGTCCTTGGAGGTAGTTCCTGGAGTACTCAACTAATATTGACTAGGTTGAGGGGACGAAGCTACAAGAGAAGACAGAACAAGGTGGAAAGCTACTTTTATCTGATCCTATCATCAGCAAGTGATATCATTCTTTCAATAAATTTTCAGAGCACTATATTATTGGGGCAATAGTTTCCTGTGCCTGCTTTTAACAGATTACTGCAAATTGGGCAGCTTAAAACAATAGAAATTTATTCTCTCACAATTCTGGAGGCCAGTGGTCAGAATTTAAGGTGTCAGCCAGACTGCACACCCTCCACAGGCTCTAGGGAATAATATGCTTTGCCTCTTCCAGCTTCTAGTGGTTGCACCAAAACCTGAAGTACCAAACCTGAAGCCAGAAGTTCTGGATCTTTTGGCTAGCTTGGTTATTAGCTGTGTGACTCTGTCCAGTGGAGCCATGGGAACCTGCCGTGATGCCTTACAGGGCCGTGGTGACACTCAGATGAGATTGTAAATATAAAAGTGCTTTAGTGCTTTGTGAATGGAAGCCACCCTGTTGGTTATAAAGTATGAATTGTGATCAATTTGATACTGATATGAATGAAGAGGAAGATATATATAAATATACTGGGGGACCCAAACAACTATCTTCTGGAGGGTTGGCCCCTTGTAGTACAGGCTTCCCCTGCTGGGTGTTCTAGGAACCCATCCTTATCTTATCAGTGTATCAGAAAGTGTTGTTGTGAGAGGCTGCGTTTGGCTTCAAGTGAATTTTTTAAGACTCTTTGAAGGTATTTGCTCATTTCATGATGAGTGATCTACAAGCACACCTGCCCACAACACACTGGGTGTTCATCAGTTTTTGGCCAAAAAGTGGCATGAGCCCCTGTCCCACCCTCCCAATTCGCTGGATCTCATGCCCAGCGAAGTATTTCTATGTGAATTTTTTACATTTCTAATATAAAGGCAGATTAACCTGATGTTATTAGGATAAGAAAATGCAAACATCTAGATTTTAGCGAAGCACTGGATTTGTTATTCTATCATGACCCTGAGTGCATAAACATAAGATAGAATTAGAGGTACTGAGTAACGGTTATAAGTCAACTTAGGACATTTCTAATATAATAACAAAAGCGTCCATTTATAATAATTTCTTATTCAATATACTTATCTACAACAGATAGTAATGCTTATCAAATTCATAGACATCATTAAGGGCTTGAATAAAGAATATTTGGAAAGATAAAGTACAAATCAAAATGAGTATCAACAGGCTAGAATCGTGTGTTTTCACCACTACGAACTACATTAGAAAATACCCTGTTCCCACTGCTGAGTGCCTGGGCATGGTGCTCTCTGGTAGCACCAGGATATCTTGACACCTCCCTGAAAATGGCAGAAAATCATCACTCCCCAAGCTGGAGTTTCTACAACTTCACAAAGAGAGGATGGGACCCCAACGGTCATTTCTCAAGGCTAACGTTGAATTGGCAACCCTGTTTTCCATTTAGAATCCGTATGGTTAAAGTCTACGGGTTTCTCAGCCATGAAAGTGTTGACAAAATTTGAAAATGACATGCCAGCAATCCAATTTCAGCAAACCCAATAATCCAATAAAAAAAGAAATAAGCCACACCAGTTCCTGGACATGTCCTCACACCTCCATTTCTTGAGAAGCCTCACCCAGAATGCAGTATGCAGTATTAAGGGAACAAAATAAAACAACTCACTTCAAAGACACTTTATCAGGGTTCCTTTCCTCTAGATTTAGTTTTAGAAGAGGAAAAAGGCATGCAACAAAAAACTTGTAATCACTTTGGAATAAATCACAAAGTATATCCAGATGAACCTTAAAAACATTATACTAAGTGAAAAGCTAGTCATGAAAGGAAAAATATTGTGTTATTCCACTTATGAGGTACCTAGAATTGTCAAATTCATAAAAACAGAAATAGGAATGGTAGTTGCCAGGGGCTGGGGGGAGAGAAAAACCGTAATTTATTGTAAATAGAGTTTGAGAAGATAAAAAAGTTCTGGAGCTAGACCGAGTGATGGTTATGCAATGCTGTGAAATGTACTTAATGCCACTGAACTGTATGTACACTTAAGATGGGAAATTTTATGTTATGTATATTTTACTGCAATTTTTTTTTAAAAAAGGAAACTGTAAAAAGAGTATACCCAACTCAGTAGAATTACTATATGACTCAGTGATTCCATTCAGATATCTAGTCCCCAAATTAAAAACAGGTACTTAAATTTACTTGTACATAAATGCTAGTATCAGCACTATTCACAATAGCCAGAAGGTAGAAACAACACAAGTGCCCATCAGTGGATAAACGCATAAACAAAATGTGTTATGCCTGTACAATGGAATATTGTTCAGCCATAAAAAGGAATGAAGCAATGATACATGCTACAACACAGATGAACCTCAAAAATGAGAAGTGAAAGAAGCCAGATACAAAGAGGTCACATTTTATATGAAATATCCAGAATAGGCAAATCCATACAGATAGAAAGTAGATTAGATTACTTGCCAGGATTTACGAGCAGGGAAAATAGGGAGCTAAAAATGTGTTGGAACTAGACAGAGATGGTTGCTATACAATGTTGTGCATACACTAAATACCACTGAATTATATACTTTAAAATGATTAATTTTATGTTACTTGATTTTCACCTCAATTATTTATTTATTCATTTATCTTTAGAGGGGAAGGGAAGGAGAGAGGGAGAGAAATATCAATGTCTGGTTGCCTCTGGTGTGTCCCCTGCTGGGAACTGGCCTGCAACCCAGGCATGTGCCCTGACTGGGAATTGAACTGCGATCCTTTGGTTCGCAGGCCTGCACTCAGTCTACTGAGCTACACCAGCCAAGGCAATCTCAAATTTTTTTTAACTTTCTTTATTCTTTTCTTCATTTTTAAAAATTGTTTATTCTATTACAGTTGTCCCAATTTTTTCCCTTTTGCCTCCCTCCAACCAGCCCACTCCTCTTTCACTAGGCAATACCCTTTCCATTATCCATGCCCATGGGTCATTCATACACGTTCCATGATTAATCCCTTCCTCTTCCACCATTTCCCCCTTCCTCCTCCCCTCCTACAGCTTATCAGTCTGTTCCATGTTTCCATGGCTCTGATTCTATTTTTCTCATTACTTTATATTGTTCATTAGATTTTAGTTGTAAGTGAGGTCATATGGTATTTGTCTTTTGCTGACTGGCAGATTTCACTTAGTATAATATACCTATTTTTTTTTTAAAAAGCATTCCTAACTTCTTACAGTCCACATGAGCTGTATAGCAAGCGAAATTTCCAAATAAAAAGGTTTCCGCTAATCCCAAACAACATACTATTATACATAAATGTTGCCTAGATACTATCTACTTAGGTGACAGCTTTAACTGCAGCCTCCATTCCCCTCCAACCCTAAGATTTCTGACACTCTTACATCACAATAAAGAAAAGAGGAACCCTCACATCTGATTCTTTAAAAACACTTTCAGATTCTTCACTTCTATTTGTTTGGCCCTTTATAATTTACCATTCATGTCACAGAGCCTTACCTTCTTCTCTGAGGACGGTCTAACTGGTGGGGCCCTTAAATACAAACCCATTCTTTGGGCAGAGTCCTGGCCTGGTCATTTGTGTGTACAAGTCCATCCTCGGTTGCATACTAAAATGCAAGTTAAAACAAACAGGATCAAAAGATGGACACACTGTCACTATGGATGGTTAGAATCTCAACTGAATACATCTACCAACAGAATTATAGGACATTTAGATGATAGAAAACAAGTTAACACTGGTACAAGCCATATGCATAACTGTTAATTCCAAGTCTTCATTTGTTACTTAATATGTCTAAATACCTTAAAAATCCCTTGTAGGAGGAGCGTTAGATTGAACGCATGGATTAAAAGTAAGGAAAGAAAGAAAGACCAAGCCATAATAAATATCACCAAAACTTCAGATCCTGTGAACAAGTACAGTTTCCATGATACCACAGGTATGACTACATATCAAATATTTAAGCAGCAACTATTTGCAAGGTATAGTAAAATAAGTCCAATATGTCCAAACAACTCTGTGAACTTTAAATGGTATAGATGTTATTTGTAATACCGATCTAATCTCTCTGTAGGATAGCAAGTAAAAATCTTAGTAGTGAAAGGGCCAAAGAGACAATGATTGAAGTCAGTACTTGGAGGAGACACAAAAATTAGCACTTAATGAAAATGCAAAATCACTGACAGTAAAATATAATGCAAAGAGGTAATGAAAAACTTATAGGGAATTATCTAAGGATTCTTGAGAATCTATTTAGAAATAACAGACCCATCAACTAGAATAAAAATACAGGTTTATTTTCATTACTAGAGTGATATTTTCATAACCAAATATTTTCATGGTAGTCTGTCTTCATAAATTCAGTCCTCATGCTATTGATTACACTTATCAAAACAGGCCTAACTCAGGTACTCTAACTTTGTAAGACTGCAGATTCACTAGCAGGACCCATGTCCTGCGTCTTGCTTATTAGGCCACCAGAAGTCTTCACTTTGTGGAAATCCTGCCCTTTTCAGCTTTATGCCCCTCAAACCCTTAATGAAGTATGAAAAACTTAAATTGGGAGTCATTTTATAGACGGAATTTTGCTGAGGGTGGGGAAAATATATACCCAAAAATTGTACTGAAAGGTAATATATGTATAGAGAATGACATATCATTATAATATCAATATATTTTTTTAATCTTTGAAAAGAGAGAGAGAAACATCAATTTGCTGTTTCACTCATTTATGCATTCATTGGTTGCTCCTTGCATGTGCCCTGATCAGAGACTGAATCTTACAACCCTGGCTTATTGGGATGATGCTCTAACCAGCTGAACTACCTGGCTAGGCCAAGATATATAAACACAGAATCAAACCGTCAAGAGATTTCATTCTCTCAACCAATTATTACTAAAGAGTTGCTTAATATAAGTAAATTATATAATTATGTAAAATGAATGATAAATAACCAGAAATCAGTGAAAGCCTTCCATTAAATCAGCAACAGCAATAAATACACAGTAGTTAAAGATAAAAAAATTCATCCTCTGAATTGGTCTTGTGACAAAATGTTATCTAAAGAACATGAAATACCATGGCTAGTGGCTATTTTCTTCTCTCAAAATAATTGAGAACAGAAAATAGTGAGAAAGCGTGAAGTCTTAGAGATAGTAGAAATATGAGCTTTTATGTAATAGTGATATGAAATTAGGTTGGATACAAATGATTTTGAATTATTATAACTAATTTAAAGGTCAAATTACTGAAGACATTGGAATAAATTAACATATTGAATTGAAAAATTGAGGTACCTACATAATCCTAACTCATTGGGTTAGTTTATAAATTCCAAGCACTTCAGAAATGAAGACCAAACACCTTGAGATAAAATCATTTTGCACAGCCTTCTGCTTCTGATGATACCAGAGAACTCGATCCCAACCTTGAATGGTTCCTAGGAGCTACTGGGAGATAAACCGCTGCAGACTGAAGTCATTTTATCTCATTTTGGAAGCATGTCAATCTTTCAGCCACAAATCCAGAAACAATTGATACTACCTATTTGTGGTAGAACACCTAAAAAGCCAACTTGTATGTATGACTACTTAATTCCATTCAGTGTGAATGTAAAAGTTGATTCGTCAAAATAAACAAGAAATGAATTCAGCTGACCACTAATATCTAAAACTTTGCTTGTAGTTTCTAGAACAAAAAAACAATGGGGGGAAATACAACACTCAAATGTTTACTCCACAAGATTAGGCAACCTTTTAAGTAGGCGTTGATAAAATTCTCTATTTCTCGTATAATCTAATAAATCAAAGTTTGGAAAGGGCTTTGATTTTTCAAAAAAAATTCTCTGCAAGGGCTTCCAATAGGCAGGTTATTTGTTTAGGGATGAAGCAAAGTAGCTACTGATCTCTGAAAAAAAATCGTACTTCTAGTAAGAATGTCTACTTTCATTTAGTTTTTCACCATCAGACATAGATTTCCTTCATTTGTCAGAAAATATCCTTTGTATGTTAAAAGCCCTCAAAGACCATTATGGCAATTTGGTAGATCTGGTGTAGTCCCAGGGAGGTAATTTTAGTTGAGCTCCACAATCCTCCATGATTCATGGACGCCAAGCTTGTAAACCCATTCTCATAGTGAGACAGCCTCTGCAGGCACAGCCCTTAAAATGCCCAACTCTAAATGACCAAAGGCTGTTTTAGGATTTGACAATGATGCCCATAAAAGATTCTCAACTCTGAAGAGAAGATTCAAGCAAAAGTTCAGCTCCAAGAAGAAAGACATTGGTGCAGTTCAAAGACAATGTAATAACCATTTTTAGATATTGCAAGAACACAGTGTTCGGGTTTTGGATATTATGTGATTTGAGGAAGAAAAGGTGTCCACTGAGATGAGATGGCAATGAGATTTTGCTCACCATTCAAGAGCTCTTTACCAAGAAACAGCTCTTTTTTTTTTGTCTTTTTTGCTTATGTCAGAAAACAACTGATGGCCACAGGTAGTGGTGACAAGAGTAATTATCAGTTTCACAAGAATTAACTGCAGATCATTACATAAAAGGCTCAATGAGTATCCTCCAGTGTGTTTTAAGGAGTTACCGTCTCCTTTGTTTCTTCCCGGATAGGCAGAGAGCCCTCTAACTACTTTTTAAATACTCAACTTCAACACCCTGTTTAAATATTTTTGTGTTAGCCAATAATTGACCTTGAGGAAAACTCCTTAGCCAATCCTATTCTAGATGGCAAGACCCATGCAGCTGTGGGCCCCAAAGACCTTTTCCAAAAAAGCACCAACTGATTAAGCTGAAACAATAAGAAGAGTGTGGAGAACCCCTAATCTTGTCAAAGGGATGAGTTTGAAGTGAGCACTCACACTAGTCCTCCTGACTCTGACTCCCTGGTTCTTTTTGCCTCCGTAAACAGTCTAGTAGCACTTGTACAAACACGAGTTTCAGAGAATCGGCTTCTTTCCTGGCTGCAATCTTAGGCAAATCAATTTAAGTGTTAAGGGCACTGAATATTTTTCTTCTTCAAGCTACTGACCTGGTAACCTTGGAAGAAGTTAAGAATTTCCTTAACTCCAGTATTGTAGGCCAGGCCCTGCATTCTGACCACCGTGCCAGGCTGTGGAAGGACACCGCTAAGATTAGCAGCTGTAGGGAAGTAGCCAAGATTATTGGGCGAACCTGGGGGGCTAAAGGGAGAGAAAGTACAGTGAACCAATAGGAATAGACAACGTCGAATATTTACTCTAAAAACATTAGTTACTTAAGGAAACAGAACTCTCTCAAGGTGATCTTAGAATTCTCAGAGTTATATCTCCCAAGCCAAGTGAGAACTACCACAGCTGTTTTAGAAAAGCCAAAAGTTGAAATGTAGAAGGGTTAATGCAGAGCTGAATGCAAGACTTCCCCCAGTTCTCTCTGAGATTCTTAAAGGGACAGGAAGGAGAGAATTAGCCTTCGAGGTCACTCAACCACAAAGCACCACTTCCAAAGCCCAGCTCATTGATGATTAACTGGCTAGTTACCAGGAATACTAAGGCATGAAAAGGAATAATTGCAAAGGACTAATAGGCACCATAGCCGCAGAGACCAAAAGTATTTGGAATGATTTCTCCAAGAAACAGACTGTTCTACCACATACACAAGCAAAGGTACAGCAGTGAGTGTAGCTCAATAATACAATAAAGTACTATAGCACCTGTGAGTTATTTCTTCCAACCTGACTGAAAAGAGGAGGAGGTTGTGGGTAAATTGGAAGGGATTCATAACAAATTAAAATCAATCACCATTAACACAAGGGGAAAATTGATGCTTAAGTCCCTCTTGGTATATCTACAACTATTACCCTCAAGGAGCACAAACCAATTGAATTCCTAATTCTTCTTCTTTATATGGCAACTCAAGTGATGACCTACCATATTATAAAATTAGTCTCACCCTGTACCCCACCCAATCTGTTTTCCACCACAATTAGTGGCCAGAAACCCATAACTGAAAATATAGGCAAAAATTTTAAAATAAGTTATCAGCTTAAAGAGCAATAAAGACCCACAATTTTATATTATTAACCCTAAAAAAGGCATATATTGTTAATACTTATAAATCTCTCTTGGTAGGTAATTATCCCATTTCAAAGACAAGTAAACAAGAAATGGAAGGGACTAAAAAATTCTTTGAGACTACCTATCCTACATAATCCTAACCGATGGGTTAACAGGAATGGTGCCAGATGTGTGTCTTCTTCCAGAGTCCTTTTTTATTACCCAGTAAACTTGAGCAAATCACTGGATTTCTTTGAACTTCAATTATATCATTTGGTAAAAGGGGAAGATAGCACCTCTCAAGTTGCACAGAATTGTTCTTCAGATTCAATGATTAAACACAGCAAATTATTCCATAAACCATAAAGTGCAATAATTTATTATTTCACTTTTGTTATTTCCATAACCTCCATTCCATTGAATCATTTTAAAAATATGGGAGCCTGAAAATATTACTTGACATTGAGCTGCTCTTAACCTTTTCAGTTTCTACAGCAGCAATCCTCAATGTGTTTGCCTGTGAAAGAGTCACCTGGAGACACTTTTACAACTCCCTCTGAGGAGAGCCTGTTTAGAGACTAAAAGTCAATCTGTGTGCAACTGGGAGGGAATGCTGTTTAAGCCTGAACAGGACTTTAGTCATCATTCAGCCTCACCTCCTCATTTTTACAGAGGTGGAAACAGAAAGTAAGAAGTTAAATAACTTCTCAAAGGTCAAGTGCTTCACCAAATCAGAAGCACCCAGACCTTTCAACTCCTACCTAGTTCAATGCTTTCCCCCATACAGCTACCATTCATCCCAAGACTATATATGCTCATGTCAAATGTCTGATAAATACTAACTCAAATACTCCAAGACCATGAAGACTTTGTGTATTTTACTATGACTTACTCAGACATTCCAAACTGGATATGAAAGCAGTTCATTTCCACAATATACAACTTATGTCTATAGCTCTGTCCTGGTATATTCTATTCCTTTGGCTAAAGACTGCCTATAAATTAAATGTAGCTATCTAATGACCTCAGACTCTAGATGAGATAAAATAAAAAAAGTTATCCAAATGGATAATTTAATGTTATAAAATGACAATTACAAGGTACACATATTTTGATTAAGCCTAAATACAACAAAACCTGGAATCATATCCTTATTCTTTGCAGTAGGATTACCTGTTGTATACAAAGCATCTTAAGGACATTTAAATAATCTGTGTAACTACCTAATAGGGCATGAAAATAAGAATTTTCTATCAACCTAAATTCCAATGTCTTTCATATTACTGAAATAACAATCAGCAAAAATGAAGTAATTTATGGAAAAAATGACAGGACAGAAACAAGGTAAACTTACAGACATAGAAAATTTTACTAAGAAACTACTAGAACTAATAAACTAGTTCAACAAGGTGCAAGATCAATATACAAAATAAGTCAACTGCATTTCTATATACTACAATGAACTACCCAGAAATAAAATTAATAAAGCATTTCCATTCACAATACTTAGGGAGAAAATGTAGCAACACTTGTACACTGAAAACCACAAAACACTATTAAAAATAAAAGATCATCTAAATAAATGGAAAAGGCAGCCCAGGTTCATAAACTCTCTAAATTGTACAGATTCGGTGCAATAGCTATCAAAATTCCAACTGGCTTTTTTGCAGAATTGATGAAACTGAACCTAAAACACACATGGAAATTCCACGGACCCATAAAAGTCAAACTCTCTTTAAAAAGAACAAAGTAGGAGTACTTAACATTTCCAAAATTTAAAACTTCCTACAAAACGACAGTAATCGAGATGGTGTGGTACTCCCTTAATGGCAGGTGCTGATCCATGGAATAGAACTAAGAGGCCAGAAATAAACTCCTACATTTATGGTCAACTGATTTTTGACAAGGGCTCTAAGGCAATCTGATGAGGAAAGAAGACTCCTCAATAAATGGTGCTGAAACAATGGAATATATGCAACACATGCAAAAGGTTGAATTGGGTCTCTAACTTAAACTACATAGAAAATTAATTCGAATTAGGTAATATTACCTAAATATGAGCTAAAATTACAAAACTCTTACAACAATATGTAGTAATAAATCTTCCTGAACTTGGGTTGTATGTGACAAAGTATAAATGACAAAAGGAGAAAAATAAATAGGACTTCATTAAAATTGAAAATGTTTTGTTTTTTAGCCCTGGCTGGTGTAGCTCAGCAGATTGAACATGGACCTGTGAACCAAAGAGCTGCTGGTTCGATTCCCAGTCAGGGCACATGCCTGGGTTGCAGGACAGGTCCCCGGTGTAGGGGGTGCACAAGAGGCAATCACACTTTGATGTTTCTCACCCTTCCATGTTCTCTAAAAATAAATAAATAAAATCATTTTAAAAATGTTTATTTTAAAAAAGGAAACTACTGGGAAAATGAAAAGACAACCCAAAGGCTGGGAGAAAGTATTTGTAAATCCTATGTTATAATGTCTATTGTCTAGAATATAAAGAAATTTACAACTAAAAAATTTTACAGTAAGAAAAATGGCCTAACTAAAAAATATGCAAAGGACTTTAACATTTCTTCAAAGAAAATAAATGGCTAATAAGTACATATAAAGATGCTAAAAATAGTCATTAAGGAAATGCAAATCAATCCATAACAAGTCCACTCATAAAAACAGTTAAAATGAAAGACAGTTAAGAGTTGAAAAGAATGTAGAGAAATTGGAAACTTTGTGCATGGCTGGTGGGAAAAAATTTAGTTGTTTTTCAAAAGTTAAACATGGAGACAGATATATGCAAAAAGAAAAAGAAAAAGAAAGAAACTAGACTACCTTCTTTCCTTTTCTAAATTTTTAAAAAGATTTTATTCATTTATTTTTTAGAGAGGATCAGGAAGGGAGAAAGAGAGGGAGAGAAACATCAAAGTGCAGTTGCCTCTCCTGCACCCCCTACTGGGGGCCTGGCTTGCAACCCAGGCATGTGCCCTGACTGGGAATTGAACCAGCAACCCTTTTATTCATAGGCTGGCACTCAATCCACTGAGCCACACCAGCCAGGGCCAGACCACCTTCTAACACCATACACAAGAATAAACTCAAAATGGATTTAAAAACGTAAATGTAAACCCTGACTGGTGTGGCTCACTTGGTTGGGTGTTATCCTGCAAAGTGAAAGGATGCTTGTTTGATTTCCTGTGAGGGAATATGCCTGGGTTGCAGGTTCCAACCTAGGTTGTGGGATGTACGAGTGGCAACTGATTGATATTTCTCTCTCATACTGATATTTCTCTTCTTCTCTTTCTCTCTCCTTTCCCCCTCTCTAAAGAAACAAACAAGTTATTTTTAGAAATCCTTAAATGTAACACTCAAAACCATAAAACCTGTAGAAGAAAACATAGGCAGTAAATCTCTGATATTTCTCTTACCAGTATTTTTTCTGATATTTCTCTCCTAATAAGGGAAACAAAAATAAATAAACTAACAAATGAAGTTCTGTCAAACTAAAAAGATTTTGCACAGTAAAGGAAACCACCTCTCCAAAGAGGACATACAGATGGCTAACAGACATATGAAAAGGTGCTCAATGTCACTAATCATCAGGGAAACGAAGAATTAAAACCACAATGAGATATCATCTCACACTGGTCCAAATGGCTATCATCAATCAATCAATCAATCAATCAATCAATCAACAAGTCTTAGTGAGGATGTGGAGAAAAGGAAACCCCTCAAGCATTGTTGGTGGAAATGGAAACTGGTCTGGCCACGGTGGAAAGCAGTATGGAGATACCTCAAAAAGATTAAAAATGGAACCGTCTTATGACCCAGGAATGCCATTTCTGGGTATATATCTGAAGAAAACCAGAACACTAATTTGAAAGAATATATGCACCCCAATGTTCACTGCACCATTATTCACAATAACCAAAATTTGGAAGCAGCCCAGTGCCCATCAGTAGATGAGTAAATTAAAA
>PVKM010016799.1:12237-26590 GCA_004027735.1 Carollia perspicillata
CAATGGAATAATACTTGGCTCTAAAAAAAGAAGGAAATCTTATGTTTTGCAACAACATGAATGGATCTAGAGAAAATTATGCTAAGTAAAATAAGCCAGTCAGAGAAAGATAACTACCATATGATTTCATTTATATGTAGAATCTAATGAACAAAATAAACGACTAATAAAATAGAAACAGACTCTTTCTTAGATACAGAAAGAGACCAGGCTGGCGATTGTGAGAGGGGAGGAAGATTTTAGGGCTGGGTGAAAAAGGTCAAAGGATTGAGCAAAACATCAACAACAACAAAAAAAAAAAAAAAAAGAAAGAAAGAAAGAAAAAACACCACAGCCCTAGTCAGCATGGCTCAGTTGCTTGGAGCATAGTCCTGTAAACTGGAAGGTCATGGGTTCAATTTCCAGCAAGGCATGTCTAGGTTGTGGGTTTGGTCCCTGGTTGGAGTGCATGCAAGAGGCAACCAATCGATGTTTCTCTCTCATATCAATGTTTCTATCTCTCTCTTTCTCCTTTCCTTTCCCTCTCTCTATCATCAATAACGGAGAGACCCAAGATGGCAGAGGAGTAAGTGGAAACTAAACTAACCTCCTCCCAGGACTAAATTGGAATTACAACTAAATTATAGAAAAATCATCCTGAATAACCAACTGAATGCTGGCTGGAGAGAAGCCTTATATCCACAGATGGAAGAAGCCACATCGCCATAATGTGACTGGTAGGGAGTGTGGAGAAGGCACGAGAGGGCAGACTGGGCTCACACAAGTAGCAGCTGAAGTGAGGAAGAGATCTTTAAGTGGCTGAGAGGGTGCCCTTGTGAACTGTGGGGTCTAAACCCCAAGCTGGGCTCCCCAGACTATATCGCCAGAACTGGAAAAGGAATCCATATCACAAATGCTGTGAAAAGCAGCAGGGTTTCTGTCTGCCAGGGAGAGGCAGCTGGATACACCAAGAGCATCTTAAAGGGCCAACACACAAAATTCCGTTTGTAGCCACTAAGCCCAGGCTCTGGCAAAGGGAGGGCAGAGTGGACTGGAGGCACAAGAGAGTCTGGGGAAGTGGCTCTGGGGCGAGAGCTGAAGGAACACCTGCCAGGATCCCTGTGCTGAGTCATTCCCATACTGCAGGAGCCATTCTTCTCAGGCAGAACACTCTCTTCCAAGTGGTGTCAGCCTGAGGGGAAGCAATAGCCCCACCTGCAGGAATTATTCTGCCCCATCCTGTGGTGCTTAAGACCTGCTGCTGAGGAGTACAGCTGGAAGACTTTCACTCTTCAGGCCTAACAAAAAGCCTGCTGACAGAGGCAGATGGCTGGGAGTGCAGCCGGGTTCTTTCTGCACACAAACAGGCCCAGCAGAGGGAACCACAAGCTATAGATTGCTGATGGCTACAGACAGGTTGCCGAGGGCCAGTCACAGCATGTGACCTAGGCCTGGAACAGAGTCTTGCAGATCTACCTAATACACAGAAACAAACACAAAGGGGAAGCCAAAGAAACAGGCTCCACATGAAAGAACAAGAGAATTCTCCAGAAGAACTAGATGAAATGGAGGCAAGCATTTATCAAACAGTGTTTAGATGAATGATTATAAGGATATTGAACAGCATGAAAAAAGAGATAGAAACCATAAAAAAAGGACTAGTCCGAAAAAAAATAATGGAATATCTGAAATAGATAATACACTGGAAGGAATAAACAGTAAGTTAGATGACTGGCGAATCAAATCAGTGATTTGGAAGACAAGGTAGAAAAAAACACCCAGGCAGAACAGCAAAAATGTAAAAGAATTTTTAAAAATAAAGAGAATGAAGCCTTGGCTTGTGTGGCTCAGTGGATTAAGCACAGGCCTGTGAATCAAAGGGTCACTGGTTCAATTCCCAATCAGGGCACATGCCTGGGTTGCAGGTTGGGTCCCCAGCAGGGGACATGTGAGAGGCAACAACACATTGATGTTTCTCTCCCTCTTTCTCCTTCCCTTCCCCTCTCTCACAGAGAGAACAAAGGATGAGAACTTATTTTAAAGAAATAATACCTGAAAACTTCCTTAATCTGGTAAAGGGAAAAGACACACAAGTCCAAGAAGCTCAGAGAGTCCCAAACAAGTTGGACCCAAAGAAGCCTATTTCCAGACACATCATAATAAAAATGGCAGGGCTTAAAGACAAGGAGAGAGTCCTAAAAGCCACAAAAGAAGAGCAGGCACTTATATACAAGGAAGCACCCATTAGACTATCATCTGATTTCTTAACAGAAACATTTCAGGCCAGAAGGGACTGGTGTGAAATACTCAAGGTGATGAAAAGCAAAGACCTTCAACCGAGGTACTTTATACATACTTTTCAAGTGCACATGGAACATTTTCAAGGATAGACCACATGTTAGGACACAAAACAAATCTCAGTAAATTTAAGAAGATTGAAATCATATCAAGCATCTTCTCTGATCACAATGCTATGAAACTAGAAATCAATCACAAGAAGAACACTAAACAACACACAAAGACATGGAAGCTAATTAGCATGTTATTAAACAATGAATGGGTCAACAATGACAAAGATATCTTGAAACAAATGAAAATGAGAACACAAAAATAAAAAATCTGTGGCACAGACATAAAGCAATCCCCAAAGTGAAATTCATAGCATCACAGGCCTATCCCCTAAACAAGAAAAAGCTCAACTAAATGAATCTAACTTTGAACATGCTAAGTGAAATAAGCCAGGTGCAAAAGACAAATGCGATATGATCTCACCTATAAGTGAAACCTAATCAACAAAACAAACAAGTGAGCAAAACATAACCAGAGACAATGAAACAAAGAACAAGCTGACAGTAACCAGAGGGGAGGTGGGAGGGGATGATGGGTGGAAAAGGAGGAAGGGTCATCAAGGAACTTGTGTAAAGAACAAAGCCAAAGTGGGATAGGATTGAGGATGGGAGGTGGGGATGGGTGGGGTGGGGGAAAGTAGTGCTGGGAAAAATGGAGACAACTGTACTTGAACAACAATAAATTTTTTTTAATCTAAAAAAAAGGAACTTGAAAAAGAACAACAAACAAAGCCCAAAGTGAGTAGATGGAAGGAAATAATTAAGATCAGAGAAGAAATAAATGAATGAGAATCTAAAAAAATGATACAAAAGATCAGTTAATCTAAGATCTGGTTCTTTAAAAAGATAAACAAGATTGACAAACTTTTGGTCCTGGCTGGTGTGGCTCCAAAGGGTTGCTGGTTTGACTCCCAGCCATGGCACACCCTGGGTTGTGGGCCAGGTCCCCAATGTGGGGTGTGCGAGAGACAACCACACATTGATGTTTCTCTTCCTCTCTTTCTGCCTCCCTTCCTCCCTTCCCCTGTCTCTAAAAATAAATAAATAAAATCTTAAGGAAAAAAAAAAAGATTGATAAACCTTTAACTGACTCATCAAGAGAGGATCCAAATAAATAAAATCAGAAATGAAAGAGGAGAAGTAACAACTGACACCAAACAAATACAAAGGATTGTAAGAAAATATTATGAACAACTACATGTCAACAACTGGACAATCTGGATGAAATAGATAAATTCCTAGAAACATACAGTCTTCCAAAAATAAATCAGGAAGAATCAGTGAATCTGAATAGATAGATTACACCTAATAAAACTGAGGCAGTAATCAAAAACTCCCAAAAAACAAAAGCCATGGATTAGATGGCTTCACAAGTTAATTTTAGCAAACATTTTTAACATCTCTCATTCTCAAACTATTTCATAAAATTTAAGAGGAGGGAAGGCTCCCAAATTCATTTTACGAGGCCAGCATTATCCTAATTCCAAAACCAGATAAATACACTACAAAGAAAGAAAATTATAGGCCAATATCACTGATGAACATAGACTCTAAAATCTTTAACAAAATATCAGCAAATCAAATATAGCAACGCATCAAAAAGATCATACACCATGATCAAGTGGGATTTAGTCTGTGAATGCAAGGTTGGTACAATATTCATAAATCAATAAATGTGATTCACCACATAAAATGAAGGATAAAAACCACGTGATCATATCAACAGATGCAGAAAAAGCACTTGATAAATCCAGCACCCATTTATGCTAAAATTTCTCATCAGAATGAGAATAGAGGGAACATACTTCAATATAATAAAGGCCACGTATGACAAACCCACCGCCAGTCGCATAGTCAACAGGTAAAACTGAGCCATGCCGATCAGGGATGAAAGCTTTTTCTTTTATAAGATCAGGAACACCAAAATGATGTCCACTTTTACTCTTTTTAACCAACACAGTATTGAAGTCCCAGCCACAGCAATGAAACAAGAAAAAAAAATAGCTATCTGAATTTGAAAGGGAAGACGTAAACTTGTCATTATTTTCAGATGACATTATACTATATAGAGATAATTAAAGATTCCACCCTGATTTGTGTGGCTCAGTTTGTTGGGCGTTGTTTCACAAAGTGAAAGGTCGCTGGTTCGATTACCATCAGGGCACATGACCAGGTTTGGGGTTCAGCCCCTGGCAAGGCATCTACAAGAAGCAACCCACTGATGTTTCTCTTCACATCAATGTTTCTCTTCCTCTGTTCTCCCTCCCCTTCCACTCTCTCTTAAAAAAATTTTTTAAAAGAGAAAGATTCCACTAAAAAATTATTAGAACTGATAAGTTAATTAAATAAAATAGCAGGATACAAACTTAATATTCTGAAATCAGTTGCATTTGTATGCATCAATAACGATCAAAAAGATAAGTTAAGGAAACAATCGCATGTATAATTGCATCCAAAAAAAAATCTTAAAAATACATGTAACCAAGGATGTAAAAAGCCTATACTCGAAAAATTATGACAGTGAAAAAAGAATTTGAAGACACATATAAATAGAAGTTATATACCATGCTCATGGACAGGAAGAATTAACATAGTTAAAATGTCTACAATACCCAAGGCAGACTACAAATTCAATGCAATTTGTAGCAAAATATCAATAGCATTTTGTATAGGGACTTCAACAAATAATCCTAACTATGTACATAAGAAACTAAAAGAATATTGTTTATTATTGTTAAAGAAGCTAAGAAAGTAAAGTTGTACACAAAAATAGCTTGAAAGATTCTGTTACTACATGATTAAAAATAAACATATTTTGGTTTACCTTGAAATAACCTTACTTTGAGATATGACAGAAGCAGTTGTCTACCATGCTAACTTTCAATGTGGCAGAGAATATTCTTTTGTGAACTCGGGCACTGGCCTTCGAAGGAGGCCTTTGTGTTCGTCCCTCGTGTCCACGTCCATCGATCAGAGCCTTACCTGGGGTAGTACGCTGTGTAGTTCATGAAGAGCTGAGTGCCTGCTGGGTAGTATGCTGTGGAAGGCTGCAGTGCCCGTGGATTCAAAAGTAGAGAGGGCTGATAAATGGCAGCTTCAGTAGGAATAACTGCTGCAGGAGCTGGAAATGTGTAGGAAGGAGGAGACAGGCCTAAATGAGCAGAGAGAGAGAGAGACAGAGAGAGAGAGAGAAAGACTTTGAAACATTTGTAACAGCTGACACACATGTACAGCACTAAAGCCGTAACATTATTATTACACATATGCATTTTAAAGTAAGAGCAATTTTTTTCTACTACTCTAGCAACTTTCTTTTGCTTAGACAGACAAAACCTGGAAGTAATCTCAGATCTCATACTCCAACTTAAAGAAATATTTCTTGGTCTGAAATTTGGAGAAAACAGTATCATCAAAAGTCTTCTGAAACATTTCATGACATGTGATATTTTCCTTCCATGCCTGAGTGCCAGTTACCACAAATAAACACTCTGAGGAAAGAAACATGGGACTGACATTTAGCATAACTTCATATTAAAAGCTGTTATTCCAATGTAGCTACCCTATAGTACAGCCTGAAATGAAAATGGTGATGCTGCAACACTCTTCACCAGTACCACGTATTATGCCAGATTATAGGGTTTCAGAATGAATTGACATAAAAGAAGTAAATTAACTCTGCATTATTTCCACTAGGAGATGGTCTTTGAAGCTAATCTACACGTTCAAACCCTGGGGGGCGGGGAGGGGAAATCCAACTTGGAAAGTAGTCCTGAGAAATAGAAGCACTAGTCTTCCTGAGAGTCAGCTCAGAAGCTGTGGACTCAGATTATATAGAAAATAGAAAGAATAAAATTGCTTTTCTTCTGGTTATCCAACTTCAGTCAGACCACCTGATGGTCCCTACCTTTGATATGTGAGACAAACACAATTCTCCAGGCCATGTGTACCCAACGAAAGAGGTGATTGAGAGGTTGTCTGAATTTAGGGTTCAGAATTTTAATTGTCACACCTAATTTATTTTGCAAATAGCAGAGGGCCAAAGGATAATTTTCACTTTTTCACATGAAAATCTCTGACTTCTGCAATTCTTATGAGTTTCAACATGTCTATGGAGAACAATAGGGCAGTCACCTAAATATGGGTCCACGGGGCAAAAGCCTTATGGAGGTACACATACTGACTTCAGAGTCACCTTTGGGGTACCTTGTTCATACTCCCTGAAAACTGAGCTACGTGTAGGTACCTAACATATAGGTGAGTTCTAAAATTATGATCTCTGGCCTTTGGAGAGTCGGCATATGGGCAGTTAGGACAAATTGGGGCATCAGAGTCATACAGAAAATTGTAAAGCCTATGTTCATACTCTCCTTTCAAAACTATCAAGCAATTCATTCAGTGAGAATATCTCATACCAATCGGACATCCATAGTAGGTATAAATCTGTCCTGCCTCAAAACAAAGTAGAAAGTTTTAATAACAACAGATCAGGCAGCTCAGATTTGTGTATTCAAATGACTGTACAGTCATTCTCGCATTCCTAAAAGAGAACAAGATGTATATATTCATAGACTAGAAAATGGAAGTGACTAAAACTTTTTGAACACTTAAATTTCAAAAAACAAAGAAAAGTTTACAACTTTAAAACAATGAGACTTTAGCAGAATTTCTTGCTCAAACTCAGTTAAGAAATTCCTCAGTGAGTCACGACTAGTCACTATTTTAACTGTACTAATCCTTGAGATTATATAAAAATCAATGCAATTTCTGTAAATTTTTGGTTCTTGTATAAATAGGAATCACCTAAAGTGAGTTGACAAGAAAAAAACAGTCCAGCAGAATGAACAGGCATAATATTATCATGCATAAAATCGAAATCCTGATTTGAATGAAAAAAAAAAAAAAGAATAAGTTCTTCTATTAAAATGGTAAATGGCCAATTATAGTTAAAATTTTTGGAAAGCATTAAAAGTAAAGATATGGAAATGTATCTTCATATAAAAATAAATTTCAAATTTTTATTATTTTAGGGCTTGTGAGGGAGAAAGAGGAAGAAATGAAAAGTTCTTTGAAGAAAGTGTAATAACCAGTTTTGTACCAGAAAGAGAGAAGCAAAATGATATCACAGCAGAATTTTGGTTACACATGAAGGAGAAATTGCCTTATCCATAATGCTTGATAGATTATCACTGAAGAAAACTGTAAAAGTTACTGACATTATCAATGACTTATGGACAGAATACATAAAACTAAGATTACTTTAAGACAACCACTTAAACCCAATCATAGATTTTCAAAACTTAATACTTATTACCGACCAACTCTTAGATATTCGCCAACAGCAAGCAGCGGATAAATAGAATATTAGCGTTTAGGAATTCCAAGGGAAAAAAGGATTAAGCCCCACTGAATATTCTATAAATAATCCTTATTCAAATAGGTCTATTGGTACAGATTTCTCTTTACTAGGAAGTCATGTCCTATGCTCCGCATTTTACTGGAATCAAGCACAAAATCCAGTTTACTGTCTCAGTTATCTCTGGACTGTATTCCAAGTGCTACATTCTTTAAACATACCCAACATGCCTCCTCATAAGCTATGATTTATTCGAAAGTGAAAATTGTGTGAAAAGATTCAACTTTTAACATTAGATCCCCAATGTTCCTTAGTCACTAACCAGAACTTGGTCTTTAGACTAAAGGGCTTATTCCTCTCAAACAAGATTCCAGATGGCTTGCACCCAGTTGCCAATGAGCAAGAGCATGGCTTGAAATTAAGCACTGATCCTGCGATCCAATGGAAACTTTGGCTAATTTATTTACGCATTCATGTTTTTTACTCACTTGCCATTCCAGATATCTTGGAGAGCAAGACAAATGCTCCCCAGGTTATCCTACCGCAAAAATACTCAATGCTCAGTAACATAACAATGCAAAATGGGCATTGAATCAAATGTGGTATAGGAGGAAAAAAAAGATCCAGCCATATTTATTTTCCCTTTAAATGCGTATTAAAATAGCTACATAGCCAGGTTGCCTCCCAGAGTCAGTGCTTATCTTGAGCACACTAAGCTTCAGAAATCAAGGGCTTATCACTGGAAAAGCAAGAACATAATTTGAAAGGAGGTATTTGTAGCATCTCTAATTATGGATGTCCACAACCCAAATCTTACATGATTACCAGATACTACCGATTTCAGATGGGAAAGCCTGATGTAACCACCTCGCCTGCCTCAGAAAGAACCAGGGACACAGAAAGTTATGAAAGCAGCTTAAGCACCTACCAGCACACAGCGTAGAAGAGCGCCAAGACCCAAGAAAAACTTACATGGTAACTTACATGGCGGTGGGGATAAGCCATTTCGATTTAAAGTGCCCCCCATTAACACAAAGTTCATCTCCTCAGCTGAACACTGAAAGACTTCAACATATCTGTCCTTCATGGTTTTTTTATGACACTTCTGTGCAGCCATAAATGCTCTGTCCGCAGACTTCATCTGGATAAAGGCATCTCCTGATGGGCGGCCCTGAGCGTGCGGGGGAAGAATAAAAACAAAAGGAGACTGTCTCCTTCAACAAGGAAATGGTTGCTTTCAAAACATGCAAAGTGACAATCACCCAAAGTACAGACATTTTAGCCTCAAAATCTGGGTGACCATGTGACCTACTGAACTCTGACTTGGCATTTCATCACCTAATCAATCACCAGGATGGCCACAAAAAGTGGAGGAAACAATTTGAGAGCTCACAGCTGAAAGTGATCCTTTTTGGTTTCTGTTAATATCAGATTTACAAAGTTCTGAAAAGGTCTAGTCTCCTTGCAACTACAGTTTCGAAGTACAGGGCTGTGTAGTAGGTGTTGCATTTCTGAAAAATCTAACTAGAACTTACTTGATTGAGAAAAGCTGGTAACAGAACCAGTATTTGAGTTTTATGTGTCCTATGGAAAAGTGAATAAACCAGTGTTCTCCTTTAGCTCTAAGTTCTGTCCATCAGTGTCCTGCAATATCCCTTTCCATTCTCCCTGCAGCCTAGGTTGGAATGTGGCTTGGGGACAGGAAGGGGAGACAGGAATTGGCAGGTGCAAAGCACACTGAAGGCTGGCGATAGCTGTTATCATCAGCCTTCCAGGGGAGCCCTCTCTCACCGTCACCCATGCACCTCCATCTTAAATCTTGGCCCAACAGGCGTTGATAGGCATTTCTTCTATTACTAACAGCTAGCTAAAAATCTAACCAAGCTGATGGCTTTGTGTTCCACAGAACCAAAATGACATAGTTTTATTTAGCATCATCATTTTATGGGGGAGAAAAAACATACAATCAGCTTATAAGACTTCCTTATTTATGGATGTCTTTAAAAGTCCCCAAGGGACTATTTAATGCAAATTATTACCATGCAAGTTACCATACGAGTTACCATACCAGGGAAATTAGGGATACCAGGGAAACCCAGTCCAAGATGGAAACCCGACATCTTCGAGACAGCTCAGAGCTTGTCCATCATCTAAGAAGCATTTCACCCAAGTGCAATCGCAATAGGTCATGTGGGTCAATGATAGGTAAACCTGTCTACCGTTGTTAATTAAAAGAGTAATAATAGCCCCTACGTTATTAGAAATGGTGACCCAAAGAGAAATCAAACTAATCCCTGGAGGGGTTTTCTGAGGAATTATGGGGAATTTTATTCAAAAGGATTCTGATGAAGCATGCTGAGAGGGTACCTATACTCAGATAAAAAGTTGCATAGCTTAACACTGACACAAGAGTTAGAATGAACATATGCTGGCATGGAAAACCAAGCAGGGTTCAGGATGTTTCAGATCACCTGTACCCAGTAGCATGCATTTTCCAGTGAGACAGGATCATGGTTATGAACATGACCAAATCCCCATGTGAAAAGAGAGAATGGAATACTAGCAGTTTGGAAAAACACTGGTATTCCAATACAAAGTTATGTTCAACCCATTATTCATCAAAAACATCTCATTTTCAAAAATTAAAACAACTTTGCTTTTAATAAAAGAGTTCCAAAATTTTACTTGGAATTCTGGGTTCATAGGTTTTTAGAATTCTGTCCTGTTTGATAGCACAAAATACTGGCATATTGTCCAGTAACAAAGATGATTTTAGGTAACCAAAATCAAGGGAACTAAGCCAGAACTCCTTTACAAATGCTTAGAATATATACCTCTGCACCTCACGGAACTTGGTTATATTTTTATAGAGGTTTCTACTAAACAATTAATTCATAATACATTTGAGTGCCTGTTATGAACACACAGTGTTCTAGGTGGTACAGATACTAGTCCTTATTGAGTTTACAGTTCACTTAAAGTAATTTGATGTCTAACTTATATCTAAATATATATAAAAATATATATATGAGCCCTGGCTGGTGTAGCTCAGTGGATTGAGCACGGGCCTATGAACCAAAGGATCGCGGTTCGATTCCCAGTCAGGGCACATGCCTGGGTTGCGGGCCAGTTCCCAGCAGGGGACACACGAGAGGCAACCATACATTGATATTTCTCTTCCTCTCTCTTTCCCTTCCCCTCTAAAGATAAATAAATAAAATCTTAAAAAAAAAACCTCTTCTATTGGAAAAAACATATATACATATGAAATAAAATAGGCTGTTTCTAAACAGCCTATGGGTACGAACTACTCTGGAACAGAGACAATGTCATTGGTTTCCGTGTTGTCCATGTTTGCTTTCACACTATGACAGCAGAGTTCAGTAGCTGCAACACTAGGATGTATTAGACTGATAATGTCCTACGATGCTACTGAAAATTTGATGGATATATGTGAGTCAGAGCCAAATTGGAATTATCATACCCATGATAGCATTCTTTCTGGAGTTCATCTTAAATACCTCTAGCATTTATAGTTACATCACCCTTTCAAGGCTTACTGTGTAACTGATAAACCTCTGTATTCTTTTCTTGTATGAGACTCTTTGATAATGAAAATAAGCAAATCAGTTTCCCAGTAAGCAACTTTCTTACCTGGTGATTCAATACCATGTGAACCCCGTGAGTTCGAATATCTGTGGAAAACTCCCCAAGAAAGTCCAGGATGTCCTCAATTGTGGCTGCATAGGGAAGACCTCGAAGGCGTATACAGTCTCTAACATTGGTTGGGGGCACAAATTGCTGAGGTAGTACTGGAATAATGGGAGGGGTTGGAAGTGGAATGAGAGGGGCCGAGGAGAATCGATTCAGCACCTGTACTCAAAGCAAAACGGAAGTGATTTAGAGCCTTGCTATGCCAATGCTGTCGGCACTGGCATAGCTACGGAGCCTGTTAGAAATGCACAATCTCAGCTCTACCCCAGACCTAGTTAAATGGAAACCTGCACTTTAACAAGATCCCCAGGTGATACATAGCATATTAAAGTTTGAGAAGCACTCATGGAGAAAGGGACTCATGCTTTTCAGCTGTGCGGGCATGCTACCACTTTCGTCAAATGCATGCTGAGGGATATACCACACACAACACAAATGCACTTAGATTAAGGACTTGTCTACTAGACAATGCATCACTATCTGCCTTGGGGCAAATATCCTTAAAGTTGCAACTTTCACAAATATCTGGAATTGCTAATCATGGACTGTTGTAGCAATCTATTAGATCTCGTTTTTCTAAATCCAATAGCCCACTCAATATTTCTTCACAGTCCACCTTCCAATCCAAGAAGCATAAAGACAAGAACCCAGTAATGGAACCAAAGGTAAAACAAGGACTATGGATTACATTACAATATAATGCCATATTTATAAAGCAAATAATATCCAAAGCAAAAAAGATAGAATGGCAGAATAATGTAAAACTGAAAAAATAATTTAGTGGCCATAAAAATAATCAGTTTCCAAGTGAACTTTTGGGCCCTGGCAAGACACAGGATCTTGACTCTTAAATAGAATAGAATTTGGCTATCTTGAGAATGAATGAGGCCAAGTACCTTTTGAAGAAAAAATTGCTCCCAGGCAATTCAAAGTTCTTGCCTTTTTTTGTCTTAGTTTAGAACATGGCCACTAGTTGATAATAGTAGGGAGTCCTTGGGCAAATGCCACGTGTGGTATCCCTGGGTTTTCTGAACAACTGATCCATGCAAACTTTATCATCCCATAAACTGAAAATATAAAACAATTGAACTTGCAACTATTTGTCCTAATTTCCTTATTCACAGCCTGTCCAGCTGCTATTTGAGTAAGAGGTGACCAAACAACAATAAAAAAAAATCAAAGAATAAACATAACCAAGAAAATGTTACCACAAGACAGCAAGGTTTCCAAAAATTATACAATCCAGACACAGCACAAACGTTAGGGAAAGAACACAATAGAAAATAAACATGGTTATAGACAAACTTGAGGCAGGAAATGGTCTAGCACCTACAGAACCTGACGAATAGGTGGTGAGCAAATAGCTATTGAATGAAATGTTAGTAATGAAAAGAAGACAGTGCAGAGCCCATGACTACTTCAAATCTTATTACATAAATCAGTAGAAATAGGGGGCTGGAGAGGAAGCCCACCCACACACAAAGCTACCTTATGTCAGAGTCACACAGAGGAAGCATACTCTACACCCAAATCAATCAATACAAAGAAGCCAAGGCCCTGGGGTAGTCCATTCTCAGTTATGACTTCCACGAAACTATTCTTCCAATGAAAAAAATCTCATATTCTCCCTCTAGTTTGGGAAAGATGTCTGTAATATTTGAATCCCAAAGCATGTACAGCTTATTTTAGATTCAGAATTTGATATTCATTTTCAACAAGGTACAGACTTATTTTAAATCATAATATACAATGGGCTTTGTAGAAGCCACACAAAATCATTTCATAAACTCACAGACATAATAGTGGAGTCAGTGTCCTAACTGCTTGCAAAAGAGTCCAAAGGAATCACTGACTATGTTCTACTACAGGGCCCAAATAGAGTAAGTCGAAAGAGCCTGTGAAGCAGTCTATTGTGATCTCAGATACGGAGGAAACGCTAACTGACCCTGGAAGAGAAAGGTTCAGCTGGTAAATCAAGAAGGAAAGCCAAAAGCCCTGAGACCCCAGAGATGGTTCCATGCCTAGGGCTTAGAATGTTTTTTGGAACTGATTCGTGCCTCAAAACAACTCTGAATTCTGAAAGTACCAGGGCATAAGAAAACTTTGCCACCAGCAGCACAGAACTGATCAAGCTTACTGGAAAATAAATTTGGCAAGACACTAAAATTAAAAACCTTAAAAGCTCACACCCTAGATTCAGTTCTAAAGAAATCAGTCAGAAATTAAGAGCTTTATAAGAATGTTTATCTAGCCCTGGCTGGTGTAGCTCAGTGGTTGAGCACGGGCCTGCAAACCAGAGAATCGCAGTTCGATTCCCAGTCAAGGCACGTGCCTGGGGTGCAGGCCAGTTCCCAGCAGCGGATGCATAAGAGGCAACCATACATTGATATTTCTCTCCCTCCCTTCCCCTCTAAAGAAAAATAAAATAAAATCTTAAAAAAATTATATTTAAGAATATTTATCTAGAAATTCCTTATGGCAGGAAAAAAAACCAATCCAAATGTATAACAGAAATTTAAATTATGTAACTCCATGAGACATATTAACTTAAATATAATTTTTTTTGGACATGCGTATACTTTCAAGATACTGTTTTGAAACAGAATACAAAAAACACATGGTATGTGTTCTGTGTGTACACAAGCTAAACATGCTTGTTATCATTTGGTTAAGGAACATGATTTTTTTCATGCACTTACACTTTCTGTATTTTCCAAGTTTCATTTTAAAATGAATAATGGAGGGTTGTTTTCAGAAATTAAAAAAAAAACAAAAACAGGAATAATGCAAAACTGCCACCATATTACTGAGAACCAACCTGCTGCACTTCAGCTGCTGTGCTCCTGAAGAGTTCAATATATCTTTTACCCAACAGATCCTTATGCTTCCTCAGTGCATTCTGTGCATACTCCTCACAAGCAAAGAGGACGAAAGCATCCCCTGTTGGCCTGCCATCTGG
>PVKM010016800.1:0-26478 GCA_004027735.1 Carollia perspicillata
AGGAAGAAGGCAAAGGGGGAAGGAGGAGGGAAAGTGGAGAGAAACTGCCCTCCCTCCCATGGTAATGAGCTGCCAGGCCTGGCCTCCCTGGCCAGGGCCCAGCCCACAGGAGCTGGCATTTGAGGTCACCTTCGGGAGGCTGGCTAAGGAAGCGGGTCTGTGGACCAGGGGAGTGTGAGTAGAGTCGGGACCTCCCCTCCAAGCCCCAGACCTTCCTGGAGTTTTTATATCAGCTCCTCCTTCCTGGCTGAGGGGCTGAACTCTGGGAAAAGAGGTGACACATACAATGAGTTCAGCAGGTGGGGCCTCCTGGAAGGCAGACAGTAGGATTAAGACATTTGCTGGCTGGCTGGGCGAGAGTGAGGAAACCCCAGAGGCTAGAGAAATGTCAAAGCTGGCCCCTCCCACAGAGCCTGGCCTATTTACTGTTCTCCCCTCACCTGTCCCTACTCAGCCACGACCCAGTCCTGGGACACAGCCCTGGCCCCTGGCCCAGCTCAGTAGCTCTCTCAATACACCCTCTCCCATGGGGGTCACCACAGAGGGCCTAAGGTTCCCAGTCCCCAGCCTTCCCTGCGCTGCCCAGCTGACCCGGCTCAGTTCAGCTCTTCCTCTTGGCTCCAGATGTGGTTCCTAGAATCTGGGTGGAACCTCCCTGGGACAGGATCTGGGCTTGGTCAGAAGTCTTTACACACACCTCTGATTCACCTCCACCCACCACGGGGATACAAGTGGCAAAACCCAGCCCTGCTGTGGAGGGAAAAGGACAGACACCCTCAGGTGGCAAGGCCCCATGCGGGGCCTGAATTCCTAGGCCCTCAACCCTCAGGATCACATGGAGTCCATTGGGCCCTCCAGCTCAGGAACTAAGAATGACCCAAGAACCTGTCAAGGCCTGGGGTCAAGGGTTATGCGGGGTCTCCTTGCCCCACCGCTCCCCAGGAGTATGGGAAGCCAGAGATGTTAAGAGTCCAGCTCCACAGATACCGTGAAAGAAGGAGCCAGCAGACCAGGGTGAAATCTTAGAGATGAAGGGTTGCCAGAAGCCAGGGCATGAGCTAGAAACCCCTCCGCAACTTTCCTGGCCAGAAGCCACCAAGCTGCTGCTCACAGGACCTCCTGGGCAGCTCTTTCTATGCAGAACAGGTCTTCTAGAGGCAACACTCAGATATCATGGCTCGTCCTGCTTCCCATATGTGTCTGGCCATGGGTGTGGGCAGGGTGTGCACAGGGCAGTGTGGTGGGCCCACTTCCACCCAAAGATGGGGTGTCTCAAGGTGATCCAGGGAGACTTGGCTTGGCATCAAGTGGCACCTCCCATATATGTATGACCTGTTCTGCTTCTCTACCCCAACCTGATGTCCTCAGCATCTTCTGGCACAAAGTTTGTCTAGAGTAGGCACCATGCATGTTAATGAACAGCCACAGAATCACTGCCTGGAATGCAAAGATCAGGGCTGAATTTAACAAACATCCACAATGTCTTCTTCAAGGATTTTAAGAGGAGTCATGTGGTCAGATTTGCCTTTGAGAAAACACCTCTAGGCAGGGAGTGGAGAATGAAAGGGAAATACAAAGCCTGGAGAGAGGGAGACCATGGGGAGGCTGCTGCAGCAGCCACACAACCACGGCGGTGGCCTGCACCAGGGCAGTGGCAGTAGGAATAGATCTGAAGCCTTTTTAGGAGGTACAATAGATGGATGTGGTTGCTAGGAGACAGTGACTAGCTTGGTGTGGGTGGTGAGAAACAGGGAGGAGCTGAGGGCATTTCCCGGGTTCTGACTTGGGTAGCTGGTGAATGGTGGTGCCTAGGACAAGGCAGAGCAAGTTGCAGAATTCGGGAGGAACAGTGAGCTACAGGCTTAGAAGTATCATGCCTGTGGTGCCTGCTGGCCCTCCAGAAGGAAATGTCCAGAAGGCAGTGGGATCCCTGGAGCAGAGAGCTAGACCTAGGAGCTATCTGTGGCACAATGCAAGTTGCTGAGGAATGAGAGTGCATGGTCTCCCAGGGTGCGTGTGTGTGTGTGTGTGTGTGTGTGCATGCACGTGTGATGAGAGGAGAACAGGGGAAAGGAAGGAAGCAGTGAGGGGCCAGGACAGTGCCCCAGCACATGAGGGTCTTTCATCAAAGAGGAGTCAGGATGGAGCAGGAGGAAGAAGCCCTGGGAGAGGGGTTTCCAGAAACCCAGAAAGGAGAGATCCAAGAAGACATGGGCAGGGAAGTAACTCCTGTAAGCCCCCACCAGCTGGTGACTCACGAGAGCAGCCAGCCTCTCCCATCAGTCCCCAAGTCCCAGGCCCTGCCTCCCTTGCCTGAGCATCCCTAAAACTCCTGGGGAAGGGCAAGGATTCCCTGAGCCACACTTTGGGGATGGTGGGGGAGGGAGATGAGCAGGAAGGACATCAGGTGACCAACAGGAGGAAAACACACATCCCAGGTCAAAGTCCCAAGCTTTAGAGCAAAACAAGCTGTTCCGGAAAGGGGGTGGACACTGGCTTTGAGGCTGGTCCCTGCTCTTTGGGTGTCCTCATTCAGCTGATGGGGGGGGGTCAGTTCCCCAGCTGTATGGACACGGCCCTGGGTTCCCATGGCAACAAATTGGGCCCCCCTCTGGGTCTGGCTTGGACTCAAGATCTGGACTCAGGCTTCAGGAACCCCGTGAGGTTAGACCTTGTGTCCTCATCTCTGAGCTGCTGTTCCACCAATGCTCAGTTCCTTCTTCCTGTTCCCAGCCCAGCTCTGCCATCCGGAATCATCAGGCTCCCTTGGATAGGCCCTCTGTCTAGCTAAACCTTGTGGGCTTACCCTTCAGAAAAGCCCAGGTGGGCCTAGACCATTCCCCTGAGTCCCCTCTCTCCCCACTGCATCTTGCCTGCCATTCCAGTTATTGCCAGCAGGTGGCAGAGCTCAGCTCCAATCCCAGACAGGTCCCAGAGGGCAGGGGTGGGGGGTGGCAATTTACAGCTAAAGATTCTGCAGCTCCCCTCGCTCCAGCCCCTCACTTTCACCCCCTTCCAGGGTGGTTTGGAGGGAGGGAGAGTGGACACTATCATGCAAACAGTCTGCGATGCTGAGAACAGTGAGCATGGCATGCTCAGGGCTGTGCTGTAGGGAATTGCAGAGGACTAAATTGTTCAGGACGGCATCCTGAGAGAGGTGGTGCTAGGACAAAAGTTGGCTGCATTGTTGGACTGAGCAGAAAAACATCCAGGCAGAGAGCTCAGCCGGAGGGAAAGCAGGATGTTTTGAGCACAGAAATAAAAGCTTTTTTTCACTCATTCTTACAATATTTTATCTCGTTAATGTCTTTGCTGCAAGCCTAAGAGCACCTGGAGACTTTTATTCTTTTAAACAGATCCTACTTAAACCCTGAAAGAGCTTCCAGTAGCTCTTCAGACAACATGCAAACTGCTTCGCATGGGCTTGAAGACTCCACACCCTGCCCTTACCGTCCTCTCCAGCCCCATGTGGCCCCAGAGCCTCTTGTCAGCCCTAGCAGTAGCCCAGCTCTTACCTGCACCAGGGCCTCCCCACACTTGCTCTCCCCTCTGCCTGCCCTGGAATTCCCGTCCCATTTGCCTGGCAGATGCTGACAGATCCTCTAAGTCTTGCCTGAAATGCTATTTTCTCCAAGGGGCTTGCTTTGACCTCCTCTCTTCCCCATCTATAGTTACTCCTTCTGTGGGTCCTCCCCCTTCTATGAGTCCTCCCTGCTCATCTCTTCACAGCCATTGCAATTACATATTGGTTTCTGTGTTCACTCCCTTAATGTCTGTCTCCCCAGAGGGAAGGCATCATGTCCTGTCACCCCAGCACCAGGTACTGAGCACCGTGCCTAAGCGCACACCCAGAAAGTACTGTATGGAAGCAAGTCTGAGTATATCCAGTGCCTACCTCTGGCCTGACAGATAGCAGAAGCATTTTAGCTTGTGTTGGTTCCTTCTTTTTCTCTATCCTCTAGATGGGGGGACAGAGCCTGCGTCTGATTCATCTCTGTATGTCGTCATAGCTCAGAGGAGTTGGAGCTGTCCAGTCCTAGAATGAGAGTGAGCTCCCCATCCTTAGAGGTGTGCAGGCAGAAGCAAAGAGCCAACTCATCCAACAGGGGCATCTGCGTAAGGGGTCTGGCCCTTGCAGCTCTGGGAGCCTGTGATTCTGTGACTCTGTTAACAGATTATGATAGATTTTCATATTGTAATCAGGCTCTGAGGAGGTGGGCTCGTGAGGACTGTGTCTCCCCTCAGACTCAGCATTTCATTTACCTGGTTCCCCTTCACTCAGCAATCCCTTCACAAGTGTCCATGGACAGAACTCGGGGCTTCATGAACTTGCTCAGGGAATACACCACATCTGTTATTCACTAACCTCTAACTGAAAGTTACCATCTTCTTCCATTAGGAATGAAGGCAACAAACGACAGTGCCTCTGTGACATTTTCGTATCACCATACAGTTGTGGCAGGTATCTGGAGACGCCATTGGTGCTCATCACTGTGGGTGTACAACAGTCCCTGGGCCTTCTGCTGGATCATGTTATTTCATACAGTATAAAGATACACATATTACAAACTTATTATTACAAACTTACCATATTAAAAACTTATACTTATAATATTTTGATGTCTGTATTTCAACATAATTGATTTCCTTTGCAATGCTACACATTTTACTGAATGCATTTAAAAACCTCCAGTCTGTGAAGGTGTCCCTAGGCATCCCCAGACTGCTCAAGGCACAGAAAGGGTTAAGAAGTCCTGACTCACCTGGAAGCCTGGGGCAGTTTGGCTCAAAGCAATGCCACATGATCTCAAGGTCAGACCTGGAGGAAGATTGACACTGTCTAGACAGAAGTTTTTTAGGATGGAGGCTGGAGGCCGGGAGCTATGGTCAGATCAAATGGGCACTCACCACCCTAGAAAGCCCAGTGCCTTGGAGCTGGAAGGGGCAGAAAGCACCCCTCTGAGTCAGCCAAGCCAAGGAATGTACTAGCTGAGAATCCTGGGTCCTAGGCAACTCCACCGGGCCAGTGAGATTTATGGCCAGGACCGCCCGGCAGGGGAGATCAATCACCTCTTCCTGCTGCCCACTTGATCAGCCAAGAAACTCAATGGCTGGCCCTGTGCCCAGAGCCCGGCCTGCCATCAGAGGTCCCAAGGCCAAATCTTTCCCTGGTAGTTCAGCACAGCCCTGCTGTCTCGCCCAAGGCCACGGGCCTGCAGGGGCAACAAGCTGAGGTGCTGGTTTCTGGAATCACAGTCTCTCCTGGCCTCATGGCTCGTCCTGAGTAGTGCCATCTTGCTCCTCATTTTTCAGCTGGGGAAACTGTGACCCAGGAAAAGATAGTCACTGACTGAAGGTCAAACAGTAAGTTAGTAGGAGAGGTAGGGCGAAACCCCAGGCATCCCTATGTCTAGCCTGGGACTCAGTGCCTCTGTCAAGCACCTACTTTTAGTCAGTTTCCCAGACAGCATTCTGGCTTGTTTTCATTCATTCATTCAACACATATTTAGTGTGTGACACAGGACTTGAAATACAGTAGTGACCAAGATAGAGTTAGGTTGTACAATTTTCTAATTTCAGTTGCACCAAATGTTGCAAAGGAGATAAAAGGATGCTAAAATCATATAAATGAAGATGCCATTTAGTCTTAGAAATTTTAAAAAAGTAGTAGTAAGTCTCAAGTTTGTTCATTCATGCCCCGGCTGGTGTGGCTCAGTGGACTGAGCACTGGCCTATGAACTGAAAGATCCCAAGTTCGATTCCCAGTCAGGGCACATACCTGGGTTGTGGGACAGGTCCCTAGTTGGGGGTGCATGAGAGGCAACTGATTGATGTTTCTCTCTCTCTTTCTCTCTCCTTTCCCCTCTTTCTAAAAGTAAATTAAAAATAAAGTGTATTCATTCATACAACAAATATATGAATACCGTGGTAAACAAAGCAAAGTCCTTACCCACACAGAGTTAACACCCTAGAGGGGTCAACCAGGAAAGAAACAAATAGATGAAATAGGTCATAGGGCAATATGGAAAAGACAAAACAAGATCAGGAGAATGGGGTGCTGGCAGGGCAGGGAGTGCTGTTTTATACACATTTATCAGCAAAGGCTCCTTTAAGAGGCGACATTTGAGCAGAGAGCTGAAAGTGAGGAAGCTCAGCTGTGCAAGAGGAGAGGATCTCAGGACCTTGTAGTCCAGGAGAACAAACAGCAAGTGCAAAGGCCCTGAGGCAGTGAGGCTGAGGGAAGAGGGCAGGAGATGGATTTTGTGGGGGAAGCCAATATAATTTACAATGTGAGAGAAAGAGAGAAGCCAAGGGTGGCTTCAAAGTTTTGAGTCTGCTCGGCTAGAATAGACTGTGATGGGGAAGCTCCAGGAGGGGCAGGAGTCACGGGTTTGGTTTGGAGATGTGAATGTGAGCCTAGAATTAAGAGGCGAGGTCCAGGCTGGAGAGGTACATTCGGGAGATGTCAGGCAGGGGCCAGGGAGCTCCCCCAGGACACAGAGAGGTCTGAAGCGCTGGGTTTGGGAAAGGGCAGAAGGGTAGGAGTGCGGGCAGGGAGATCTGCCTGGCTGGGGAGCAGAGGATGGTTGGAGAAGGGTTCTGAGGGCCTTGCAGGACCTGTGAGGAAATTTGGACTTTATGTTACAGATATGCAAGTCCATCAGAGGGTTTTAGGCTAAGATGTATTGTGGGCAATCTAGCGTTTCAGCAAGCTCTCCCCAACCATAGCTTGAAGAATGGATTAGACAAGGCAGTGAGCACTGAGTGGGATGTTTTGGGGGGCAGGGGGTGAGGGAGTATGGAGGGGGCCCAGGAGAGAGACGGTGTGGCTGGAACTAACTAAAACAGTGCATAGAGAGAAGTGGGAGGGCCAAAGAGCAATTTAAGGGGTACAGCTGGTAGGCTAAGGATGTGGGGAGCAAGGTATCCAGGAGAGTCGAGTCAAGGTGGTACCTAGTTCCCTGCCTTAGACAACGCTTGGACGTTGGTGCTGTTTTTTAAACTGGAGAGTATTAGAAGAGCAGCAGGTTGGGGAGGCTGTGAGGAGGAGAGAACATGTATTATGCACGTCACAAAACTTTCTGAAGTGTCTGTTCTGGGCCCAGCACCATTCAAAGCACTATAGCTCCACAGCCTTGCCCCCGGGCATGCAGGTGTTAGTGGAGGAGAAGTGCAATGAGCCCAGCGATGGGTTCTGGGGCGGTGCACAGACACAGCCCAGCATGTCTGTCCAGCGATCGTGGGAGACATCTGAACTGGAGAGTCTCAGGGTTCAGCAGGTTGTGGATGGGAGCTGAAGACAGGGATGATGAGGCCCAGGATGGGGAAGGATGAGAGGTTGGGCCAGGGCTCAGCCCTTGGAAACGCCTGTCTGAAAGGACTGGGTGTGCATCTCCATCTGCACTGAAGGGAAGATGAAGCAGCGACACATGCTGCCTTCACACCATGTGTGATCACCTGCAAGCAGCAGGCATGCCTCACATTCCAGGGCCTTTGGAGTCATGGAACTGATTTTATTGTATCCTAACTAAAACTGTTTCCTTCCCTTGTTACTAGTTTTGCCATTTGTCTCTTAAATATTTGGAGAAGCTGATATTTGCAGCCTGAAAAGGAACCTCCTCGGGAGGGTCTCGGTTCCCAAATATCCATTAGGGAAGTCCCAGATCAGAGAGATAAACGGTGCTCTGTGCCCTCTGAGCATGGAGCTGGGGAAGACGAGGAGTCACAGAGAGGCTGGATTAGGTTCAGTGAGAGAAACGCCTGTCTAGTGATGGCAGAGATGCCCTGAAAGGTAGTGAGCTCCCCGCCACCAGAGATGTGCAAGAAGGAGCTGCGAGCTTGTGGGGGGGGCGGGGGGTAGAGCACAGCAAGGGCAGGGAAGGGGTGCAGGGTCTCAATGATCCAGTTCCTGGGGCCCAGAAGGGATGATCTGGGGTCAGGATCCTCACCTACCACTAGCTGTGTGAGCTGAGCAAGTCTCTTCACTTCTCTGAGCCTCTGTTCCCGGTAATGCCGCACCGAATTGGCAGGAGAACAACACATCTGAATGACTTGTAGCCTCAGATAGCTGGTAAGTGTTAGGATCACCCAGGTCTTAACAGGGCATCACAGGTTTGAGCCGCACTGCCCTGTCCCAGACCAATGCTTTTCCAGAGCAGAAGCCCAGTGGGATGGTGAGAGGCGTTACAGGCCACACGTCTGCCAACACATTAACCACTGCCCCAGCCTCAGCCAAGGAGCCTCACCCAAACAAAGTGGTCATTTCACCCTTGAAGCTTTTGTTAGAAAGGTCAGACTTTGACCTTCACAATGAAAATGACTTTAAAAGGCTGGGGCTGAAGGCAAAAGTTAAACAAACTACAAATAATTTCAAATTGGAGCAAAATATGCATATTTTTTTTCTAAATGAACAACAAAAATGTTCTGAGTTTAGACTGAGTTTGTGATTTGTTTTGGTTTGCTTCTTTTTCTTCTGTAGCTAACTCCCCTCCAGAGCCCCCTGATCATGGTTGCAGTTTTCTTGGTCTCCTAAACCGCTCTGGGAGAGCAGCTGTCCTCCAGGCTCCTGATCTGCCCGTCTACTTCTCGGTCAAGACATAAACCTCAATTACTTTAAGCAGCTGTTTCTTTTTTAGAGGAAGTGCAGAAGCCCTTTTTTCCCAGGAAGTATGGGTGCTGCAGGAGGAGGTGTCTTCCTGGACCTACCTACCTGTCCCTTCCCAGAAGGTGCACACCGCAGTCTGAGATTCCAGCTGCTAGGGAATTGGGGTGCGAGGGCCCGAGTGGAGCTCTGGAGCCAGGAGCTCACGGTCACCACCCCTCTGCTGAGCCCACGCGCGAAGCCCCCTCGGCGCTGGAGCGCAGGGAGCCTGTTCTCAGAGGCAGGGAGTGGGTGTCGCCTTGCCGGTGAAGGAGCTGTGATTGAGGCCAGGGGACAACGGGCCTGTGGCTTTTTTTTTTTTTTTCCATTTTACCTGTGTAGACAATTTTGGTTTCTTGAGTGAGAAACACCAACATTTTTTTTATCACTTTCTAATTTGCACTTTATTTGTTTCCTCCCATGCTTACTCTCTGGACAGCTGTGGGTGTGAGTGCAGGAGCCTAGCGAGGCGTGGGGGGCGCCTCTCCTCCCACAAGGCAGGGCTCCCCCTCCCTTGTGCCCTGCCCTGGTCTCCCCTTTTCTGTTAGCCATTCAGGGAGCTCCAGTGGAAGGGAGTGGAAATTCACAGGCCAGGCGCGTCTTTTATTTATTTAATTGTGTTGCCCAACAGAACTTGATTGTAAATAAATAAGAAAACTGTTATATACTTTTTTTAAAAAAGGTGTTTGTTGGGGGAAGATAAAACTCATAATTTAGAACAAAACAAAATAAATGTGCAGCCCTGGCTGCTGTGGCTCAGTGGATTGAGCGCCAGCCTACAAACCTAAAGATCGCTGGTTTGATTCCCAATCTGGGCACATACCTGGGTTGTGGGCCAGGTTGCCAGCTGCAGGCGTGTGAGAGGCAACTGCTTGATGTATCTCTTACACATCGATATTTCTCTGCCTCTCTTTCTCCTTCCCCTCCCTTTTCTCTAAAACAAAATAAATGAAATCTTTAAAAAATAATAAATGTGCATAAAAAGGCAAAATCAGGTCACTTTTCCAGATATTTACTAGTTCTGTTAAAAGCTCAAAAGTTAACCAAGACCCTCTCGGTTAACCAAGAGCCACCAGTGAGTGGCCAGTGAGTGACACATCCCAGCCAGCATCAACCAGCTCACAGAAAAACAGGAGGTGAGGTCAGGACTCAGTTATGGGCAGATGGTGAACAACAGCCAGATATGGTCCAAGAGGCTCTGTGAGTTCAGAAATAGGAGAGACCGCTGCCCCTGGGGGAAACCAGGTAATGCAGCGTCTGCGATAGAGTTTAACATAGAGAACAGTTACTGTGGTGGCAGTCAGCAGGGAAGGCTCCTCAGGTATGCAAAGGCTTAGAGGTGAGAAAGTCAGAGATGATGGATGTGGAACATTCTGAGGAGCTCAGCAGCCCCTTAAGAGAGGATGTTGGAGGAAGATTAGGGCAGCATTTTTCACTCCAACTTAAACTAGCATGATTTTTTTAGGATGCTCCCTGGAAAACATGGGGAGTCCTTCCCTCCCCAATCTCTGTCCACACCCCCAGAACACTAGGAGCCAACAAAGTGAGTGCTGGAAGGCTAATCATGGCCACTTGGATCTGAGGAGGGCCGCTTGTCTCTCTGAGGACCCTCCAGCAAGGACAAGTGCAGGACAAAAGCATTGCCTCCCCCTCCTCGCCTGCCACTGCCCTCATTAGCATCACACAGAAAAACTGCCAACCAGGCTTCCAGCCTCACTGCAGCCCGGCAACTGGACAGACCAGCCCAGCTTTGGCAGAGCCCCAACTGAGCAGATGTGGGCCCTGAAGGGTCCTGTGGCCAACCCTGCCCTCCTCCCCCCAAAAATAACCAATCAAGGCAACCACAACCCTGTCCTGCCTGCGCTATAAGCCTTTCTTACATTGCCACACCGTCTGCTGCAGGCGGCAAAGCCAAAGGGAGGTGGAAAAACTCCAGTCCCTGAGTGACATGAAGGCTCCTAGGGTGATACAATCTGTGGGTCTGAGAGACCTCAACGTTCCCCTGTCAGTAGACCCATGGAGTCAAATCTTAGTACCATAGACATCATCCACCAGGGCAATCACAGCATATTGGGACCTCCTGTAGACTGCTGCTTTAGAACATGCCTTTGCCAAACAGCAGAATCACAGCCTCCCAGGAACTTCACCCTGAGCAGGGTAAGGCAGGTATCGCATCAGAGCTGAGGTCCCAAGCCATCCAGGGAGGGATTGCCTGGGGACTTGGGGTTGGAAATGCCTCTGTCTGTCTGGATCCCACCTATTCAGGGGTAATGGAGAGGGGGCGTGGGAGTGATGAGGAAGCCTGATAGCCCATTGAATACGCAGCTCCCAGGGGACAGCTGGAGAGGGGCGGAGCGCTCCAAGCAGGAGCCCGGGCCAGCCTGTGTGGGAACAGCCAGAGGGCAGAAGGCCTGGCCCCCAGAGATGCTCAGAGCCTGGGACCCAGGAGCACCACAGGTCTCAGGCTGCACAGGGTGAGCTGGGAAGGGTTGAGGACCCTGAGCTCGAGGGGTCTCAGCTGGCTGAGCTGTCACAAGGCATGGGATGGGAAAAGGTTTACCACCCTGGTCCCGTCGCTCCACTGGGTCTCAGAAAGGCAAGGGTCTGGAAGGGGAGGGGGCTTGATTATAGGATGACAAAGAGGTAGAGACCAGGCAGGAGGAAGGATGTTATCTTCAGATTCCCATCTGCATTATAGACTGAGCCAGGAGGGATTATCTTCTCTAAGAATCGGGGAACACAAAATAACAAATAGCCAAACCTCCCTCCCACAATGTGGTGGGGGGGGGCTCCTCTAATTTCCCCTCAGAATGGTCCCATCCTAAGGGCTGGGACTGTGGGGTCCTTCTCTGCAGTGATCCTGGCAGTGTTCAGGGCTCCACCCACGATGGGGTGAGAGAACTGGCTCCCACTTGATCTTGGGCAAACCGCTCATGGTCTCTGACCTCAGTGTTTCCACGCCTGTATAATGGGAGGGGCTGTCCCTTGCACCGGGTTCTTGGGAGATGCAGAAGGTGAGACAGCAGGCTGAGTGCACAGCCCTTGGGGATAGGCTGCAGACACGGAGTGCAGCGAGGCTGGCCTGGGGTGGCCCACCTCCGCTTCCCCAGCTTCCTGGGTCTGGCATCTGGAGCCTTTGGCCTGGTTCAGCCATACCCCGCCCTTCACTGTGAATCCACATAACATCTCTTCATTCCGACAGATTCGAGTCCCCATCCACTTCACTCTTCCGGGGGAAAGTGGCACTTTAATAGGTCTACGTTTCCATCAATTCAAATTAAACAAAATGAAAAGTTCAGTTCTTCAGTGGCAGTAGCCACTTTTCAGATGCTCAATAGCTGCCTGCAGTTAGTGCCTACCACACTGGGCAGGGCAAATATAGCCCATGCCCTTCACCACAGAAAGTTCTTTGGACAGCGTTGTCTAAAGAATGCCAGTTTGGGAATCAGGAGGCCTAAGTTCTAGCTCCAGCTTAGCTCTTAGTTCATGCTTAGTTTAGACAAGTCCCTTTGCTTCTTGGAGTCTCAGTTTTCCCATCTGTGCAGCCCATCCCTCACCCTGTGCAAGGCAGAGCACAGCCAATGCTTGAGCTCTTGATCGATTGCCTCCCTACTACCTTGGGGCAGGCCCACTTGGACTTGGGGAAAGAGGTGGGTAGGGGGAGCCCTGCTGATGTGAAGGCGGAGGGCCCCACTTGCCATCCTCAGGCTCCAGCAGCTCAAGAAAATACTTTAGAGATGAGAGCTTGTCAGGCAAGCTTCTCTGAGTCTCCATGTCTCAGACAATTGTCTCCAGGCAGCAAAGCCAGAGCCAGGAGCGCAGGTCCTGTTTGGGGCTGGCGTGTTTCTTTCAGTGGGCTTACACGGGCCTGAGGGCAGCCTGAAGATCCTAAAGTGATCCCTCCCAAACCCAGAGAGAAGTCTGGGCATGGCCTGGGGGAGGAAGCAGACTCAGGGGCTGGTCCAAAGGGGAGGAGAGGCGTGGAGAGTCAGAAATGCACTATCAGCACTGCCCGTCCTCCCCACTTCCTCTCTTCGAACGGATCACATCCTGTTATTGTGTGGACAGAGAAGGCCAGGAGCTGGGGAGGGAGGCAGGGCTCAGACCAAATGAGGGGGAGAACAAGGAGGAGCCAAAGAGAATGACACAGTGGGCATTAGGTAGCCCCGGCAGCCCAGTCCTGCCTGACTCTAAGTAGCTGGGACAGGATTAGGGTACCCAGGAGGAAAGAACAGTATCCCTGGAGCAGCCTGAATCTGCCACTGAGAGAAGATGCTGGGGCTCAGATCAGGCTGTGCCGCAAGGCAGAGGCTCCTGGAAGAAAGGAAATAGCACCTCCTCCAGGAAGCCTTCCCCAGCATCCTCCTCAAACTCCTTCAATTCAAGGAACATTTACCCTGGGCCTCCACTGCCAGAGCCAGTCTCCAGTAACCACTGAGTGTCTCTCTCTCTCTCTCTCTCTCTCTCTCTCTCTCTCGCTCTCGCTCTCAGCACTTGCCTCCAGGGTTGTAATGCTCTGCATCCATCCCTATACCCCACTTCCACGCAGCTTGTGAGCCCTCTAGGGATAGGGACAAGGAAAGGTCCCTTGCTGGCTCCCCAGCTTTGCCCAGCATGGGGCTAGTGCAGAGGAATCCCTGCTGCTGGGAACAATTAATGCTCCCACTCTCCTTTTACGCTTTTTCTTTATTCTGCCATTCCCAAGTACAGCCTTACCCCAATCCCGTGCCAGCCATGGGGTTTAATAAGGCTGCTTTCTCCGCAACACAACAACTTAACATATATAATTTTGAAATCCCATGACAGCTTTGTAAGACGAGTGTTAATATCTTCATTTAACAGACAAGGAAACCGGAGCTCAGAAAGATTCAATGACTTACCCAAAGTCACACAGCAGGAACAGTAAGTGTGCCACTGTACCTTAAACCCAGGTAAGCCTGACCCCAAAGGCTTGGGTCTTTCTGTGGCCCAGCTGCCTTTTCTGCCCAATCTGACCCGTGCTCTGGTCTTTCCCTCCCAGAGCTGACACCACACTGACTGTCCTCACTGCCCAGGAGTCTATCTTTGAGTTGAACCTCTTGCTGTAGGCAAGCTCTCCAGAGCCCACGAGGATTGTCCGTGGCCCTGAGCAGATGGCTGGACAAGCTGAGCAGCTATCTCCCCCATTGCAGAGTGCAGGCCTATCTGCTATAAGAGCACCAACTCCGCATTGGCTATTTCTTCGTCTTCTCCTGAGGGGCAAGGAGCACTGTCTTTGGACTCAGACCAGAATTCAAGTCCTGGGTCCCTTGGTGAAGCCCTATCCCCTTGTTAGGCCTCATTTCCTCCTTTGGACAATGGAGGGGGTGCCCTATGTGATCTTGACTTACACTTTTCCTTATTATGACTCATGATGACCGAGCCTCTGCTGCTAGACACTGTGCCCAGCACCATGGCTTGTCCCCCGAAGGCTGGCCAGAGGTGCTTGCCTGGCTCACACGGGCCATAGGGGCAGAGCGGGTGTGCTGGGTGCTGGGGAACAGTTCATTGTTTTATAAGTAGGAAGGAGACAGCAGGCAGCACAAGGAGGCAAGGCTGCTATGGACAGACCAGAGACACAGCCTCCTCATCTTCATCACCCCCACCTTACTCCATCCAGGTCCAGGATGATAATCAGAGCTGTCACTTGCCCCTTACCAGCCCAGGACCATGGTATTAGGTGGGGGCCTAGAGCAGGCACTTTATAGAAATGACCCTGTCTCCCACCCATCCATCTCCCCTCCACCCTCTCATTCCATACTGCCCTCAAAACCGAGCTAGAATATTCTATACAGGGGAAACTTTTCACTCAACAAATGTTAAACATGACCTGGGGCAGGTCTGACATAGAGTGAGACAAATCAGCCACGGTTTTGTCCTCAAGGAGCTCGTGTTTGAATCAGGAAGCAGACAAGTGGACAAGCAGTAGACAGCACAGAACGAAGGAAAGCCTATGGGGACAAAACGGAGGTGGCTGACTCCATAAAGTCTCCTGGATGCTGAGGACAAGTTAACCAGCAAGGAGTGTGGGAGCAGAGGATGGGTAAAAACAAAAAGTGAGGGAACTGGACAGTTATAAAAAGAAACAAATGCAGCTCAGACCAGAAAGGACAGTGCAATAGGAGCACAGAGAATGAAGGGCAGACGGTGAGGGCGAGGCTGGAAAGATCAGCAGGCCATTCAGGCAAGGCCCCAGGGCGTCCATTCCCTGTGGGGGACACAGGTTGTCCTGGGAGGCAGGATGCCTGGTTCTGCCCTGCCTGCCACTCTGCCATTATTTACGGGACCTGTGGCCCTGGGAAGACTCCTTTCCTCTCTGGGCCCCCATCTTCTCATCTGCAGATAAGGACACTAGCCCAGATGATCCCCAGGCCCTGAGCAGCCTGGACATTTGACAGCCTTAGAATCTCTGCCTTGGTGCCACAGAGCTGATGGACTCTTCCTGACCTCTCTGCATATGGACAGCCTCGCCTGCTCCTGGGAAAGGACCTTCTGAAATGGATGCTCCTCCTTTCCATTCGCCATCCATGACAAGTCAGGCTGATGCCTCCATGCCTCCCTGACACTGCTCTCAGCAGAGTCATTGGTGACCTCCACATTGCCAAATCCAGCCCACAAATCAAGCCTTTTTTTTTTTGACCTCTCAGAGGCACTGGGCTTCGCTAACCCCACATTTGCTTTAGCCTCTGTAACGTCACTCTCTGCCAGTGTTCTCCAGCCTCTCCAACTACTGCCTTGGCCTCCTCTCTCTGTCTCTGTCTCTGATCCTTTCACCATGTTGCTCCTCAGGCTTGTAAACACAGGTCAGGTCCTGGGTCCAGGACCCACCCACCACTGTCACCACTAAGACCCTACTGATCTCCCTGCCCCAGAGCTAAGACTCACCATCCCACCTGCACAGAGACCTCCTAATGCTGGGCTAGGGAGCGACACACAGTCTTCCAAAAGCCAAAGAGCTTCCCTACAGGCCAGAGCATGATGCCAAGCACTGCATGCTTTTACTCCCATAGCTACAGTTGGAAACACCCAGCAACAGGACAGTCACGAACCAAACCTGACGAGGTAAGTCACCCAAGGGGAACTAGCATTAGCTGTGAGCACCTGGACTTCCCTTCGTGGCACATCTTTTTTCCTTAATACTAATTGCCTTCCAACTTACCATATGATCAACACATTTATGATGGTTATGTGCGTCTGTGTTTATTGTCTCCCTACTAAAATTTAAGCAACACAAGAACAGACATTGCTGTTTTCTTCACGGCTGGATCCCCAGTACCTAGAACAATACCCAGCTCAATGGAAGTGCTCAATAAATATTTGTTAAACGAAATCAAGGAAGGACTGGTACTCCATTGAAAATGCCTGCCCAACCTACTGAGTACCCTAAAGATCCAAGATCCAGCGGTCCCCGTGCAGAGGCCTCCTCAGAACCCAGTGCCCCACCTCTGAATGGTATTCCCATTCCTAAGTCTCTGTTCACTAACACTGAAGCCTCAGCCTCCATTCCTGAGCCCTAAGTGAGACCTACACCCCCCAACCATCAAGAGCCAGAAATAAGAGCTACCGCCTCGACTGCGAGCCATCAGGGAACCTGGGAGCCTCCTGTGGTGAAGACTTCATCTGTCTTGAACCTATGATAAAGCACCTGCCACCCTGACTATGTGGCTCAGTTGATTAAGCATCATCCTTCGAAGAGAAGGTTGCGGTTTCGATTCCTGGGCAGGGCACATGCCTAGGTTGCAGGTTTGGTCCCAGGCTGGGATGCATATGAGAGGCAGCCATCAACATTTCTCTCTCACATCGATGTTTCTCTCCCTCTCTTTCTCCTTCCCATCTTCTCACTCTAGAAACTTAACTACTTTTATAAAGCACCTGACCAACCACGGGAGCTGAACCATACCCAAGGGGCAGCCCTGACTGGAAAGTGTTGGTGCATAAGTGCTGAGAAGAGGCCCCTCTATCAGGCCTGGGAGAGGGAAAAGAATGGAAACCCTGCTGGGGAAGCCTCAGGGAGGGGTGGGATTCCCCCTGAGAGGACAGCTGAGTCCTGAACGGCCCCATTTCAGGGGAGACGGGTTCTTGCCACGCCTTTCCTTTTAATGTCCCAGTTCTCAGGCCTATCAGTGCAACATGCAAGCACAAAGTCCAGCCCCCTTTGTAAAACTTTTATTTAGAAATCTTCCCAATATATCCTTATATATATACACACATCATCACCACATGGGTTTTGTCACTAAAGAGTCACACGCCCACAGTGTTGGCCTCTGGGCTGTACAAAGGTCAGGTACCTGGAGCGGTTACTCCTCTTCTGCAGAAAAATGCGGAGACCAACATAATTCATCAATTCACCACGTACAGTACAACATTGACGGAAAGTGCTGGGCCCGCCCACAGGAGCACTGCGCTATGTACATGGGCAGGGGCAAGCCTTCGGCGGGGGGCCACGTACCATTGACATCACAAGTACGACCAGACCACCCCCAAAGGCCAGGATAGTTGTCAACTGACTACAGACTCTGTGCCCTTGGTTTCGTTTTTGGAAAAAGGATAAAGGTTGTACCATCTTGTCATTTGCCACTACAAATAAAAGAATATAAATTTTTCTTAAAAGATGGGAGTCCCTCCAGTCATTTTTGTTCTGTTGTTGTTTTTTTTACCTCTCCATGTTTTCCCTTTAGTACAGATATTATTCTTGGAATGTTGCCCTTTCTTCGTGGGTGAGGAGGAGACAGAGGAAACAGAAGGGTATGGGGAATGCGGGTGGAAAATGAAAATAAAATATGGATCTTCTCTAGTTCTTACAAAGACCTGAAGCTTTGTGCCTCCCTATCCAGGCCCATTTTAGGTAGTTGCATTATATTTTGCATATTCTGCCCGTGTTCCCATCTCTCTTATCCATTCTTCTCCTATACCTTGCCTTGGAATGAGACAGAAATGAAGTCAATCATGAATAAATTAGAACAATCTAGATACAGTAACTCAGGCAAAAACGGTTTAGAACCTAAATTACCCAAAGCTGAGTGGTCAGGTAGACCTGCCCACTGCCTAGCTCCTGGACTCCGGGTGGGAAACCCCACTGCAGGATTGCTGTCCCTGGGTGGGCAACAGGGTTCTTTATGGTCTCAGAATTCTACTTTCATGGTTCCAGTCAGCCCCCACCAGAGTCTAGGAGACGGGCAAGCCAGGGTATGGATGAGAAATTGGCACTGAAAGAGACAACTTGTCCAGGCCACCCTGGGAGTCTGAGAGAAGAGGGAACCAGGAGCTGAGCCCCAGGTAGAATGTGTGATCCATTTCCTAAAACCCATGCACCCATCCACACTGCAGCCCCAAGTCAGAGAAACCCACCGGGAAGCACACAGTGTTAGGACAGGCGCTCTGTCTTTAGGCAGATGGGATTCCTCACAGGAGCTTCCAAGTACCGGAAAGGAACCATTCCTAATATTCATTAAAATATGATTTTGGGGGGCTGATGTGGGACAGACAATGAGAGTGCTACAGGACTAACCATGGTACTCCCATCCCCACGCACTGGACCTCACAACTTAGAAGGAGAGGGAGTGGGGGCAGGGATCATATGGCTGCACTAGGCTGCACTCAAGTCCCCCTTATGGTGAGGGCCAGCCCTGAGCTGAAACCCAAAGCATGTGGGACCTTTCCCAACAGCTGCAGTGTCAGTTCCTGCACACTGCCATGGGCAGGGCAGGGCCATCAGATCATTCCCCTCTGACCTCAAAGGCAGAGCCTGGTTGAGGGTGGCTGGGGTGGCTTGAGGGTACAATGACGGGTATGTAGGACTTGTTTGCAGTTTGTTCCTTAGGCTTGAAATGCAGGTCACAGGCAGGCCTCACCTTAAGAAAACCATGTCCCATCACTTGGATTGACACAGGTCAAGGAGGGGGCAGCGGTCCACTCTACAAAAGGATTCTTCACTTACAAAAAGACTCGCGGTAGTATTTCTTTAAAAGATGAAGGATAAAGATTTGATTTACAAAAATGTCATGTACAACTTTTGGAGGGGGGCACTCCTATTGCATTAAGCCAGCCTCCCGCGTACACCCGTGATGACTGAAATCGACAGAGTCGAGGGGTGTGGAAGATTCTGCTAAGTGAATGTGCATATGTTTGAGTCCCAGCTAAGGCCTGGTTTGGGACTGGATGCCCTGTGTCCTAGAAGTGAAGCTGGATCCTGGGTAATATCAAGACCTAAAAATCCCACCAATCACTGAAGTCAGAAAAAGTCCCAAGTGCCAGGGGGAAAAAAAAAGCCCCAATGCCAGAAATTCCTAGGACAGTTTGTGCTCATTTCAGTTCAGAACACCAACCGGGACCATCAGCTAACAGACATCCTGCCGCAGGGAGGTTCCTCCGAGCACCTTGGAGAATGCACAGACGGGGCTCCCATCTACCGTCAGCCCCAGCACATGCCCACCAGCACGCTGACGTTTGCTCACCATAGGAACAGAGATGTGTAGCGGAGAACAGAGGCAGGTAGCTCTGAGACACAACTGGCCTGCGAAGCCCATGTGCCCCAAATAGCACTTGCTCAATTTCATCTAATCACTTTTCCTTTCTCTGCTGTCACACAAAGCCTAAAGGGCATACCTACAGCTACAGACTTGGTCCCCACGGCCAGCAAGGATTGGGAAGGCAGGTTTCAGTGGGGAGAAAATAAAGCTTCAATCCCCAGGGCAAGAAGTAAGGGCTACTTGGTTTTCTGACCCTCTGGCCCAAGCAGTCGGGAGCAGGTGGTCCACTGGCCATCTTCTTCAACCAGGCCCTGAAGAAGGCACCTCGAGGCTGTGGCTCTGCAGCGGTTGGCGAGCTGGCTGGACCAACATGGGCCTGGGTGAATACGGGGCTCAAGAAACGGGCAGCTATTGGGTACCTATATACTTGGACAGTGTGGCCACAGAAGCCACCCAGCCAGCTTGGGAGGGGCTAAAGGCAAGGCAGAGGCTGCTGAATACCTCAGGTGAGAGCTGACAACCCTAGGTCTCAAGAAAGACAGGGCTTCCCAGCTCCAGGCCAAAAGCAGTGCTGCTCAAGCCTCTTACTTGAGAAGTCTTAGGATTTGGGGAGGGGAGAAGACCGTGCCGTCTTCATAAAAAGTACCTACCACTTTGCTCCACTTTTCTGTTCTCCTACTAGGTGGGAAATGAAAAGGCCAGCCCCAGGGGCAGTTTGGGCTTCCCAAAGTTCAGGCATCAAGGAAAGCTCATCAAGTCCATTGCCCTACTTCAGAGCTGCCCAATCTTCACCCACCTGCCCTGAAGCCCACAGTCCCAGTGGCTGAGGGCACCTTCCTGGCTGGCCCAGGATGGCCTCAGACCCATCACCGAGGGCCGGCTCCATCAGTGGCGGGCAGCATGGCAGAATGGAGGCTGCGTGCTGTGTGCTTGGGTGCAGGCTCTTCTGTGTAGCTGTCCGGGCTGGCTGCCCCATCCAGGGAGCTGCCACAGCTGGAGTTGGGGGACAGCACATCCTGCAGGAGGTCATCTGGAGGTGCACCACCCCCTCCTCCTGCACCCCCTGCACCAGCCCCCACCACGGGGTCCTTGCCAGGCTTGGCCCGCTGGGTGCCCTCCTCCTCCTGGTCATTGAGCAGCTTGGCCAGGAAGTTGATGTACTTCATGGCCAGGCGGAGGATCTCGTTCTTGCTGAGCTTCTTGTCTGGGGGGTGCGTGGGAATCAGCTTGCGGAGCTCAGCGAAGGCCCCATTCACATTCTGCTGCCGCCATCGCTCCCGGCTGTTGGTGAAGATGCGCCTTACGACTTTGGTATGGGGACCTGGAGGGCACGAGGGCAGGGTTAGGAGAATGGATTGGGAATCTCCCAAGGATCTTCTGCTGAAGGGAAGGGGAAAAAACATCCTTTGGGAAACTTGGGAAACCCAGAATGCCTTCTTTCCAATTACTGAGAAAACTCTTACTCATCCTTCAAAACCCAGTACATCTGTTTCCTCTTCTCTGAGGACTCCTCTCACTCCCTCCAAAGAGATCTAACCAACTGCCACAGTCCTAACGTCCCTGAATCTCCATTACTCTTGATCGCTGCTGTATGCTCCTGTGCTTATCTCTCTCTCTCTCTGGGCAGTGAGACATTTGAGGACAGGGGCTGCTTGTCATTCATTCATTCATTCATTCATTCACTAACTCACTTGTACCAAGAGGCCATATTGCACTAGTTATGAAGACAAACTCTGGAGCCAGATTTTCTGGGTTCAATTCCTGACTACTACTCACTAGACAGTGACTTTGAGCAATTTACTTAAGGCCCCTCTGCCTTAGCTTCATCGTCTGTAAAATGGAGATAATACTAGTCACTCAAGTGTAAGATTATCACATGGATCTAACAACTAACACAGGCAAAGAATTTAGGACAGTGCCCATCTCAGATTAAACATTTGTACACTCAATGTTAGCTATTATTATCTGTGCATCAGTTATTTCCTCAGAACCAGGCACTAAGGAATGATGGTGAACAAAACAGACAGAGTGGCTGCCCTCCTGGACCTTACATTTTAACGGAAATGACAGATGATGAATAAGTAGCAAACAGATAACACACAGACAGGAGGCTGAATGCAAATGAAAGATGGAAGGGAACTACTAGGTTTAGCTGAGTTGGTTGAGGACGGCCTGTTGGAGGAGGTAACATCTCTAAGGTAAGAACTTAAGGCTGAAGAAGAGCCAGCCAGGCACAGAAAGACGGAATGGCATGTGCAAAGGCCGAGCTGAAAAATAACCGAAACCAGCCTCGCTGGATCAGTGTGGGTGAGATCAGAGCAGGCTCAGTCCAATCCCACAGGGCCCTGCAGCAAGGTGCGAGGATGTTATTCGAAGGGTGATGAAAAGCACAGCGTAAGGATTTAATAAATGTCTGCCAACCGATCATGCTGGCAGGTAGAGGACTGGAGGAGAAAGTAGAGACCAAAGGGAAAAGGACTTACACTGTGGGCTCTCTCCCCCAGGAGAGGAGTGGAAAGACAGCCATGCACAGGCTCAGCCTGAGGCTGTAGGCAAGCATTTGAGGGCTGCCTCAGTCTACCCATGTCTACAATACATTGATTACAGACTGAACCGATATGCACTGGCATTCATGTCCTAAGACTTACAGAGCAGTGGCTTACAGAGACTTACAGAGCAGACGTATCCAGTGTGCATGTATCTAGCATGTGTGATGTGCAAAGCACTGTGTTATATCCAAGCATGACCTGGATTCCCAAAGCCAGGGAAGACAGAAGTGAGCCCTGTCTAGTGCTTCCGAGCTCTGGGCTGGGGTGTCTGCTTCCCTCCCCATCACAGAGCTGGGCTCCCAGCAGTTTCTAGGAAGCTCTGCATATGGAAGGAATTGGCAGTACTGGCATATTTGTTTGTCTTCTTCCTATGACCCCTGGAACCATACCTCAATATGTGGAAACTTGGATAGGGGAGAAGAAGAAAGAAAAAACCAAGGCATTCCCTGAGACCCACTGCTCATTTCACAGCTAAGGGAGCCGGGACAGAGAAGACCTTGCCTCCAAGGTCAGTCTGTGACCCAGCTCCTCCGTGCCAACACTTCCTGCTTGATCATCTCTCCTACATGTGTGCACATGCACTCACACACATTTTCCTGGGAAAGATCACTCAGCCCCTCCCATGGTGCCTCTAAAGCTGTCCTTCCAAACCCCAACAGGCCCCAGCCCAGCTGACTGTTTGCCAAAGGTCAGACCCAGGCTAGGAAAAACACGGCACACCTGCTGAGCAGTCCTACCCTAAGTACCTCAGATAACTTGCAGTTCTCTGCCTCCAGGCCAGACAATCGGGAGTCCCTCAGTTGTGACTAGGGAGGACCAGCCCCTGCTCCATGACTAATGGTGGCTGATCTTGAGGGAGCTCCTATATGGGGAGGGGAGGGGAGCTTTGTGACTGCTGTCACAGGTAGAGCGAGACAGGCTCCAGAAGGAGCACCTACCCTAGGCCAGGCGCTAAAAACACTTTACCCCATTGTACACTTTCAATAATGTGAGGAAGCTGTTATACCCCTCACTTTACAGATGAGCAAACCGAGGCCCAGAGAAGTTCAGCAACAGGAACCACATAGACTCCTGGCTTTAGACCTTGCATTAGTTCCACTACTATGCACTCTTTTTGGTTAAATTTCTGATTCAAAGTCAGTGGGCTTATCCTGCACCCACACACCCTCCCCTTCACCATCATTTCTGTCTATTCTTCTGTAGCTCCTTCCTAGAGAACTACCCACCTCTCCTCACCTTCCTGCCTGAGTCTATCCATCCTGTATGACCTCTCTATGGCTGGCCACTGAAGAGATGCTTAGTAAATGTTGGTAACATTATGAGTAATGGCTCCCCTAACCCTCCTGCACTCCCTGCAAACCCTTACACCCTTCCCATCTCCTTCCTCTCTTCTGTGCCTATTTCTGTTGCTTCTGCTCTTCATAGAAAATACCTCTTGCCTGGGGAACTTCAGGGCTGGTCTTGCCTACTTCCTGTTTGGCACTCACCTCCCCTCTCTAACCTAGCATCACTGACACCCCATCACCCTTCCCTCTTGGCCCTACATCCATGTTGCCCCAAATCGGTTGGATCTTTTCAGGTCTGTTCCTTGTCTATACTCCATCCCTTTTCTCCAGAAAACCACAGAGAGCTCCTCTCCAGAAGCTCCAGCTCAATGCACATCCCTCCCACCTGTCCCTTGCATGAATCCCAGCCTGGCTCCAAGGCCTCAAGTGTCTTTCCTTCAGGAGCCCAGGCCCAGCCAGACTGAGCAATGGAGCTCCAGGGATTCCCTCCACATCCCTCAGCTCTGAAGAGCTTGCTCTCCTGGCCCCCTGGTGCTGGGCCCCATCTCCTACATTGGGTCATCCTTGGGAAGAGGGAAGAAGTCTTCAAATTGTCCACTCATTCAACCTCTTCCCTCAAGTTCAGGGCCAAAGACTACTCAGGCAGTACATAATAGCAGGGCTAGGGGCCCTTCTGGGGAAGCAAAGGGGCAGTGTAGAATCTATGATGTCAGGAAGGGAACTTCAGGTCTCTGTCCTGAGTGTGGAACAAGGGACAAGAAGGCCCTACAATGTAGGAACTTAGAAGGAATTGCAACGTGAAGGTGCAATTCCAGGCAAGGAGCAGACTCCAGACTCCAAAGAGGTCTTAAAAAGAAGTGCAGAGAGAATCCTTGAGGGTTAGTGCTTAGTGTAGGGACAACCTGTGTTTTTGTCCTCCCCCAGGATCTTTGCTAAGGATAGGAATAGAGCTATAGTGGGGACTGAAAGGGACCCTTAGATGTCTGGGCTAAAGACGACAATGCATCTTCAATCCCATGTCCCCTCTTCCCTAGTCCCTATTTAGTTGCAAGGCTACTTCCAGCAATTTGGGGTTCCAAGGTAGTCTACCCATCCACATGAGACCCCTAGGAGTAGTCCCCAAGATCCCTCCTTCAAGGGGCTCTAACCAGCATGAGAGGCAAATAACAAAGGTAGGGACAGACAGACTCACCATCAGTAATCTCCATCTCATAAGGGGAGGGTCTCCTCTTCACTCGGTTATTGGTGGCAAACATAGAGAAGGCATCTGGTTCCCCAAAGAACCCACTGTGGGAAGAAGCAGTAAAATCACAAGATCACACGTAGGGTGGAAGTGAGGCAGAGGCTCCTTAGCAATCCCTCTGCATGTCCTTGAACCTCCCACCCCTGGAAAAACAGGGGCCGCCCCGGTCCCTTCACACCTGAATTGGGGATAGGAGCAAGAAACACACACACAAGCATACACAGAATGCTCCCATCCTCTCTCTGTGGTGAAACAAGCAAGGGGTGGCAGGGTCACACACCCACACATCCCTATACACACACACAATCAGAAGTGAACATGGAACAAACACAAAAGATGAACACACACACCTCACAAATAGACATGCTCCCTTCCCCCAATACAATCACATAATCTACAACATCCACTCTCAAACAGGTGCTCACACCGGCAGACATGACCTTCTCACTTGGTGCTGTGCAACTCCAGCACCACAAAAGGGCACACTGTCCCCTCCGCCCAACACCCCATTTTCACCCTGGTCCCATGAGGCCTGTGGACAGACAACAGACAAGAACCCCTGACTCCCCACCGCTGCCATGCCCCCTCCATCACCCAATTTGGGCTCTCCATAGCTTTTTTCTGGAGTCTCCTGCAGACTCACTGGACGACCCACACTGTGCATCCCTGCCTCATCTGCCTGTCCCCACCCCAACCCTGCCACCATCTCTTCACCATCTCAGTGGCCTTGGCAGGGAAGTGGACACCCTCACACCAAGGGCTGGAAAAGCTGTGGCAGAGACCACAGCTAGGGGGAGAGGGGCTGGAGAGAAGAGGAAGGATTCCACTCCCAAGGCAGGCCCTGGAGCAGAGATTTTAGATGCAGAGGAGGGGGCCCATTTCCAACCACCCTCAGACCCTTATCTCGTGCCCCCCCCCCCATGCCCCGCAGAGGGCTGCAGTTTCCAGAAGGATTCACAGTGGAGCACATTCGGACACACTCTTGCCTGGTACTCACATTCACGAGACTCCCTCTTGGCACCCCTTACCCCGAAACCACACGGCGCACCCTGCTTCTGCTCACCCATGGCCACAGGCCTGCACTCCCCCTTCTCGGCTCCCCGACCCCCGGGCGCGCTGCAGTCATAAGGTGTCCCATATCTGCCCGCGCCCGCTCACGCACAGGCTCCCACACACTCGCTCACAGCGAGCTCCTTTCTCACTTGCACACGGGGACCCCAGTTTCTAGGCTTTGACGTCCATGAGTTTAAAACACCCCCTCTCTTCTTGAGCTCCAGTCAGGCAGCCCACGAAGAGCAGACGGGGGTGCCCCCCGGGCCGTGACCGCCCGGCCGCAGCCCCCTCCCTCGGGGCACTTACCTGCCGAGGGTCGCCAGAGGCTGGCTCAGGCTGTAGAGCAGCGTGCGGCCCGGGGCCGCTGGAGCCGCCAGCGCGGGCGGGCTCAACTGCACCATCCGGCCGTCCGCGGTCAGCTCCGCCGGTGCCGGAGCGGGCGCGGGCGCTGGGGCGGGCCCTGGAGGTCTGCACAGCTCGGTGGTCGGCACCCGATGGCGCGCTTCGGCCGCTGCGGCGTCGCGGCCCTTTAAGTCTCGCACGGCGCCGCCCCCACCCGCGGGGCCGCCCCCCGGGCCACTGCGCGCTCCCAGCTCGATCACCGGGGGCTCGGCTGGAGTAGCGCGGCTGGTCTCCTTGGCGACGCCGTTCAGCAGGACCAGGTGCGGGGGGGCCATGCGGGCCTCGGCCGCCTCCCGTCCCTCTAGCGGGGGGTCACTGCGTGCCGCCTCGCTGGGCGGCTGCTCCGTCATCCTGCCGGCAGACAGACAAACAGGCGGACGCCCGCTCTAAAAGCCAGCCCCAGTCCACCGACGTGGGTGGGGTAAGGGGGTGAGGGCAGAAAGAGAAACTCACGCACCAAGACGTGAGAAAAGGCGACAAACTTAGAGCCACATCGACACACACTGGCCCTCTGGGCCTAAAGCCCAAGCAGGGCTGGGGGAGGGAGGGATGGGTGGGGGAACTCTGGTTTGGGAGAGGAGGGGAGGGGAGGGTGCCAGAGAGACACAGGGACCAAGGGCTGACAGGACAGACAGAAAAGGACGACAGATATAGTGGAAGAAAAGGAATACAGCATCGAAAGACAAACAGAAGAGGGAAAAGGAGGAAGGAAATGTAGAAAGAGGCGAGAGAGAAATATCACCACCACCACCCAGTCCCCCTTCTCAGGCCGCAAGGGAAGAGGAGGGAACAAATCCCCGACCGAGTTCCTCCCGCC
>PVKM010016801.1:0-26502 GCA_004027735.1 Carollia perspicillata
CTCCCTCCCTCCCTCTCCCTCTTTCTCTCCCTCTCTCTCCCTCTCCCTCCCTTCCCCACTCTCTAAACATAAATACAATCTTAGAAGAAAGCTTCCTTCCTATGTATCTATACATCCCATTGGTTCTGTTTCTCTGGAGAACTCTAATGCTCCATGTAACCACACAGGCGGAGGAAAAGCTTCTAACAGTTTTACTTCTTTTTTTATCATTTTATGAAAGCAGTCACAAAGGTGTGGTGGGTTCCAAGAAGAGGAGAAATAGAATTCAGCCTGTCGTCAGGAATGTCAGGGTTCTGGGAGAGCGTGGCAACCCCAGAACGGGCGACATAGCCAAGGTCACTTTAGCAAAATTCAACCTGACGCCTACCACATGTCCTGATTTGTGATCCTCCACCTTGTTACTGAACCAGACATTCCCATCTCTTTTTCCTTTTCAAGAAAAATTCTGCCTCTTCTATGAAGGCTTCATGGATCAGCACTTGCCCTCTTTGATGTGATTTATCACTTCTCATCAGTGTCATTTAGCATTTAAATACCATCTTATATATTGTGCTCTGTAACTTGAGGTTATAGCAGTTAAAAAAAAGTATGGGATCTGGAATTAAGCAAGGTTCAAACCCAACTCTGGTACATACTATTGGGAGAATTGGTGAATTAACCTCTCTGAGCCTCAGTTTCCTTGTCTGTAAAATAGTAAAATAATCCCATGGTACTATCACACAAAGTAACTGGTAAAACATTTATTAAGAATTTTGCAGGATTGTAGCATTTGAAGTATGTATTGTGCTGATTATATATATTCCCATATATATGTATATGTAAACACGTTATGAAAGGATCCCCAAATGTAGTTCATTAACACATCTATCACCTCACATATTTAGTTATAACTAATATATGCATATTTATTTTGTTCTACTCTCAGAAAACTTCAGTTCTGTCATACATTGTTAACAACTATAGTCATCAAGTTTTACGTGATTCATCTTAGAGCTGAAAGTTGGCACCCTTTCACCAACCTGTTCCTATTCCCCCATACCCAGCTTCTGACAGCCTCTCTTCTCATGTTTCTGTGAATTCGACTTGCTTTTGCTAAGGTTCCCCATGTAATTGATGCCACCCAGGGTCTGTCTTTCTCGCCTGGCTTATTCACTTAGCAAAATGCTGTTGAGGTGCATTCGTGTTTTCAGTGATGGTGAATGTGTCTTCATGTACCTCTTGGCCATTTTTGTATGTCTTCTTTGGAAAAATGTCTATTAGCTTCTTCCAATTTGAAAAAAAAGTATTTTGTTGCTAAGTTGTATGAGCTCTCTTAAGTGTTATTAATCAAAATTGTAATTATATTAGACATAGTATCAAGAAGAATGTGACATTGTGTATATTTCAGATGCCAATGGAGGATTTAAGTTATTTTCACAGAAATCTTGTTGTCCCTAAACCTGATAAAGCTTGTGAAATGAAACTAACTGGCTACTGTACAGATGTCTGGTGTCCCCTAGGGTCTTTAGTAATGAAGATCATTCACCCCAGACTTGTCAGTTGGTAATACATGATATCCTGGGATTCCTGGATCTATAAATGTAGGTGTTAAACCTATTGCATTTGTTATACACCAATACTTTTGCAACATGCAGACCTGTACACACTTTGGCTGGTGTGCTAGATTTAAATTCAATAGCACACTGTGTAGTACAGACAAAAGGTTTAAGAACATGGTGCTTATTAGGATTTTTAAGCAGTTATGTCTAATTGCACTGGCTGTGCCCAGATCAATCCTGAACCTTCGAAAGAGGGCTGACTGGACTCGGTGCCGGCAGTCCAAGATACTAGAAAAAGTTCTGTCTCCAAATGGTGGCATGACTTACAATTTTCTCAACGTTGCTGAACCTTAGGTATGTCGTACATGAAGTGTGTATGTTACACAGATAACTTCTAACCATCCTCAAAGTTTAAATTTTTAAACTATAGGTAAGTAATGTTTGTCTATAGCCTAAGTTAAATTTCCAATTTTCTTTGTGTGACATCATGTTTTCAAATCATGAAATGAGCTTTTAATGTGTCCAAATAGTGGGGATTATCAAAACAAAATCAGGAATCCAGTCTTTAAAAAATAATGAGGAGACCGTCACTATTGGTATCCCATTCCCACAACACCAATAAATGGGGACCCAGTACCAGCTACCCTACTATAGAAAGGTTACACCTTGACCAGGTTAATGCCGGACCCATTTTACTCATCAACACTAACTGTTTTGTCTCTGCATTACTATGAGTTGGAGTCCCCAGTTATGAGCAAACCAAAGTCTTTCCTTTCTCAATTTATCGTAAGAAAATAGATCTATCATCGTATAATGTTTAATGTCATAATATTAAACTTCAGGGATATAGATTTTTTTTACATATTAACATGTGGGTGTAGAAAATGTACTGGTAAAATTACTTGATGATTTTGGAGCTGTAGAATATCAAACAAAATTATTTCCTTGACTCGGTTAAGAGAAATGATAGTGGAAAAGCAGTAGCGTGGATGTCTCTGAGCGCTGTGACAGACTCGATAACCAGAGATGCCGGCCCCAGTTAGAGTTTAGAGTTTACCAGGAATGGAAGTGACAGCACATACGTTAATGGATGGCCGGGTTTGCACAAGGTCGTGGAAACTCGTGTGGGCCCTTTACACCACACGTTTGAATACACTCATAACTACTTTTATACATGACGAGGAGACATAATTAAAGATACAATGCACATTTAATAAATCAAAAAGACATTTCCGTCACTAAGAGGAAACCCATAACCATTAGCAGTCGCTCCCCATTTTCCTCCAGAGCCCTAAGCAAACACTAATGTATTTTCTGCCTCTATGGACTGGCCTATCTGTTCAAGACATTTCATCGACATGGAACCATGTCGATGAAATGTGACTGACATCTTTTACTTAGCATAATGTTTCCAGGGTTCCTCCGAGTTGCAGCATATCTGAAATTAGGTAGTGGTGATGTTTGCACAATTCTGTGAATATACTGGCAGTCATTGAATTGTACACTTCGAATGGATAAACTGTATGGTTTGCGAATTATATCTCTATAAAGCTATTACAGCCCTGACTGGTATGGCTCAGTTGGTTGGGCATAGTCTTGCAGGGCAAGGGGTTACCAGTTCAGTTCTTAGTCAGGGCACATGCCTGGATCTCCCGTTCAGTCCCTGGTTGGGGCGCATACAAGAGACAATTGATCGATATTTTCCTCTCGTATCAATGTTTCTCTCCCTCTCTTTCTCCCTCCCTTCCCCCTCTTTCTAAAAATAAATATATAAAATATTTTTAAAATCTATTACCAAAAATAAGAAAAAAAAAACAAATAAAAAAGAGAAACAGTCTTGTGCTAGCAAATTTAAAAAATAAAATAAAATAAGTAAATTCTTAGAATACACATTTATCAACACTGAATCCAGTAAAAGCATAAATATTTTAACAATTAACTAAATACAAGAGACAACAAAGTTATCTCCTATATAAAATCATCTGGACCAAATATTTACTGACAAGTTCTTCCAGAGTGTACAAAACAGAGTATTTAATTTAATACAAACTCTAATAAAACTCAAGAGGGAAGGAAGAAAGGAGCAAAGGACAAACTCAGTTGCTTAAAAATATGAAAATGTATTCTCCTACAGGACTGGAGGCCAGGAGCCTGGACTCACAGCGTCAGCTTTCTCTGAAAGCTCAGGGGAGAGTTCTTTCCTTCCCTTCACCACTCCCAGCATCCGTGTCTCCAAGAGTGTCTGCCTTGTGGCTGCAACCCTCCAGTCTCTGCCTGTGGGGTCACACTGCTTCCTCTTGTGTCGAATTTCCCCTTCGTGTCTCTTACAAAACAAGTATCGTTAGATGCAGAGTTTACCTACAAAATCCAGGATGATCACACCTAAAGATTCTAATTATATCAACCAAGACCTCCCAAACAAGGACACAGTTACAGTTTCTCAGCATTTGACTGTAGATCTATTTCGGGGCCACCGTTCAACCCACTGCAGTGTCCTTCTGATCAAATGCATCCCCTCCAAAAAAATAATAGTGTGAATCGGTTCAGAAAAAGAGAGATTTCATGAGCACATTCTTTTTCTTACTTCTTCCCTGATATGTCCAAGTTATCGAGTTGAAGGTGTATGTCAGTTTCGCGAGCAGGCTAGTCGAGACGTGTGAGAAAGAAAGTAGAGGTTTAGTAGTTCCTCGGTAGCTGTCACCGACACCATTATTGCCCACCCAATTACCATGTGGCCTTTCATCTCCACCCACGGAACTGCCGTCTCGGTCAGCACAGGGATGTGCACGGTGCGGCGGATTGAATGATAATTAGGACAAGCCGGGCGTGACCGTCCCTCCGTGGACATTCCCTTTCTAGCCTCTGCCAATTCAGGCTGCCCAGCGACAGTAATGTGACCCAAAGAAGTTCAATGACAATTTTTTGGATGTCAAAAAAAGTTTCCTCTCTGACGGGAGGCAATCCCCACTCTCTCGCCTCCTCCGCACTCAGATAAATGGTGTGGCTGCACTTGTGGCAGCTGCTGTGTGACAGACACAAGCCCACGATGGACATTCAGTGGGAGCCAGGCAGGAGACGGCTTTACCAGTCTCATAATCGCCTTGCTCAGACATATTCAAAATGAGATAATTAATGTCTCTATTACTAGAACATACAGTAGTTGAATATTCTGTTAGTAGGTAGGGAACCTCCCTACCTAGAATTGTGGGCAATGGCTTTTCAGGGATGCGCTTCATTCTTCCATATTTTTTTTATGTGCAAACAGCAAGTGACATCGTGGTCTTTTGTTGTACAAACTCACTTTTATGAGGTAAGAAACTGGAGGAAACATTTGTTAATCAAGGGTATTTTCAGTAGCTACCAATGGCTACCTGCTAGAGGGAGGGATGCGCTTACTCACAGCCCTTCTTGGTACTGCTCACTTTCCTTTGCATAATTGAATATTATTGACTCTGTTTTTATTGTGGCAAGAAAATTAAATTCTACAGGCAATAAAGTTTTAGTTTGTGTTTCCTTATCCTGTTTTATATTTTTCTAACAGAGAGGATGCTTATTTGGTCCATCTCTCCCTCCCCTGCTGATACATGAGACAATGCTCAGCGCTGCCACATTATCATATCTGCCTGACAGATGTTCCTGGCAAGTGCAATGTTGACAGAAACAATTGACACCCAACATCTAAAACCTCTCTTCAGATTATTGACTTCTGACTCTGAAAAGAACAGTCTTTGATAGCCTGACAATCACAATCCGGCTGTTTAAAAAGTATCTGTTTAAATGCCAAAGCTGGCTTCTGTGGAGATTTCGGAGGATTACCTGATGTTGATGGGGTGTTTGGACACGAGGTTGTGTGTCTCCTGGTATCTTCTCGTCCTCTGGCTATGAGTGCTTTTTATATGCCCATGACCCTCACTCTAGCTCAGAACTAGTCTCTGCATTCATTTCTGCCATCACTTCCAAACTCTTACATCTGTCTGTCTTCTCGACATTTCTACTAGAAGGTATAATAAATATTTCAAATATAACATTTACAAAACCAAGATCGCCTTTTTCTCTCTCATTAAACTCAAAATATATTTTGTCTGATGTTAAGAAAACTATACTAGTTTTCTTTGGTTTGTATTTACCTTACATATTTTTTCAATCTGTTACATTTTTATGTAATTGTAATGCAGTGTAGAACAAAGCTAATATACATGTATCTCAGTGATTTATCACACAGTGAATACTCACGTATCTATTATGTTAGCTGAAGACAGGATGTTGCCAATACTCTAGAAGCTGGTGTTGATATTCATTTCTCAAAGCCCCATTCCTTTTTCTCTGGGGTAGACATACCTGTGACTTCAAAACTCTTGCTTAGTTTTACTTGCTGTTGAAATTTATGTAAATGGAATCTTGCATATGTTTTGTGTCTGACTTCTTTGCTCAGCATTATGTATCTGTGATTGATCCATATTATTGCATACAGATATATTTTCAGTTATTTACTTTTCAGTGGACTTTGAAATAAAAAGAAGTATTCAATGAATATACCACTTATCAATTTTAACATAGATGGACATTTGGATTTTCTCCAGATTTTTTTAATTGCAAATAAACTGAAGATCCTTGTACACATACCTTATTAATATTCTTGTACTTGTCTCATTAATATTCTTGTACTTGGGCACATATAAATGTATGTCACTTGGGCATATACTGGGCCATTGAACATGCATTTATTCAACTATAGGAGATAATGATAAACAGTTTTCAAACGTGTCCCTGTCAATGTACAATGCCCCCAACAGTATATGAGTTCAGGGATCTTACATCCTCTCCAACACTAGGTCTTGTGAGTCTTCTTATTTTAGTCACTTTGATGGGTATAGAGTGACATTCTGTTGTGATTCTAAATTGCAATACCGTGATTGTTAATAAGGGTAATAAGCACACTTGTATCCCTTTATTATTCCTTTTCTCTGAGTGAAGTATCATTCAATTCACTTGCTCTTTTTCTTTTACATTGCATGCCATTTTTCTTCTGATTTATTATCAGGTTTTTTGTTATCTTTAGATAAACTTTCTAACTTAATGTTTAATCTATCAATCTCTTGCTTATCTTTGGTGCCTATCATTTAACAACTATCTCCCTACTCCTGAAGACCATGAAAATATTCTCCTAATATCTTGTGCCTTTGAAGTACAGGTGCACAACACATTTGGAATGAGCTATTGCACATACAGTGATACAGAAGTCATATTATCACCTTACATTGCCATATAATCAAAGAAATGTAATTGAACCACCACCATTTATTGAAATAACTGGCTATTCCTCACGACTTTGCAATTCAAGCTTTACATAAATTGTTTCCATAAAGATATAGATTTGTTCTACACTTTCTAATAATGTTCCGTCAGTCTGTATGACAATTAGTAAATGCCAAATGGCCTTGGCTGTTGTGGCTTCGTGGTCAGTCTTGGTAGCGGGTAGAGCAGCCCCTCCCTCCTTGTCCCATCTGGGCTGTCCCTGCTATTATCGGCTCTCTGTATTTCTATGTAAAGTGTAGAATCAGGCTGAAAATTTCACAGAGAGTGGGAGATGACTGGGATCGCATTGACACTGTGTATAAAGCTGGTATAACAGACATCTTTTTAAAGCAAGTGTATTTGAATTTTTGTTTTACTCCATGAACATAGTATTTCTGTTTACCTATTTTCTTTGGTTTAATGTAACTCAGAACGTTTTAGTGTTTCTGTGCCTTGGACATCATTTGTTAGAAATGTTCTCAGATAATTGATATATTTTATAGTGTTTAAAAGTTTTTTGTTTTATTTTCTACTATATATTCCTGGCACAAGAAATATCAGTGTATGTGTATATGTGTGGACTCAATGACTCTGTAATCAATATTCTTTAAGAAATGTATTCATTTTAATAAGTAATTGTATTTATACTTTTTAAAAGCTTTATACGGAAGCAAATACTATGAGATATTAGCATGGTAGTTCATATTCAGGTTCTTGGCAAAATAAAATGGGGTGTGTGTATGTATATACATTGACTTTATAATCAATACTTTTAAAAAACATTAATTTGATAACTTGTTGTTTTTATGCTTTTCAAAAGCTTTACACATAGGCAAATTCCATGAGATGGAATGGGTAGTGGTTTATATTCAGGTACTCGGCAAAGTAAAATCATGAATGTGTTGTGTGTGAGAGAGTGTGTGTGTTAATGGGGGTGAGGGAAACTTTTAAAATAGAGACATGCTCTGGGGCTTTTCCAATTTTAGCACAAGGATACCTATTGACTTCATTTCCTAGTTTTCATTACCAGCAGAGTGGGTGTGAAACCCGAGCTGACCTGGTGTGGCCTCACTGACAATGTGTGAAGACCAACCCGAAGGACTTCTTTCTAACACTTGTAAACTTCTTAGTGTAAATCCAGGCTGGAGCTATACAGGCCTTGATCATGTCAGCTGTGATTAGCAGAGGGTTTAATAAGCTGAATACCAGGCAATTAGCACTTCCACGTCAGTGTTATTAGTTTCCTAGCACTGCCAAAATAAATTGCCATCAATTTGGTAGTTTTATACAACTGAGATTTGTTCTTTCATAGTCCTGGAGGGTTAGCTCCTTCGGGATGTTGGAGGGAGAAGCTATCCCCACCTTTCTCCTAGCTTCTGTGGCTCTTGCCATTCCTTGGCTTGTAGTTGTGTGATGCAATTACAGCTTCTGCCTCTGTCTTCACATGGAGTTTTAACATGGGTTTCTGTTTTTTTGTGTATCTGTGTGTCTCCTCCAGTCTCCCTCTCCTTTCTCTAACAGGATGCCGGTCATTGGATTTAGGGATGCTCTCATCTCTAGATCCTTCATTTATTGGGCTGGCCAAAGAGTCTATTTAGGTTTCTTTCCCCTGTAAAATAAGGCACATTTCTCATTTTCACCAAAAGCTCTATCGATTTGGATATTTTCAAAATGTCAACTATCTCCTGCTATTGGTTTCTAGTGGGTGCAGGCCAGGGGTGTGCTGCTAAACATCTTCCAGTGCATAAGACAGCCCCACAGCAAAGAGTTATTTGGCCAAAATATCGAGAGTATCAAGAAACTTTGCAAACCACTTTTGACATATTCGATCAGTCATAGCACCTTCTCCTTACACTACACAAATCTTTTTTTTTGGCATTTCAGTTGCATTTGTGCCTTTCTTGAAATAATAAAGTATAATATAGCAAAAATGTTATGTATTTTCTTCTATCTCCAATATTAAAGTGGCTGTACAAATGTTCACCAATTTTGATCCATTATTTAAAATTGACCCTGATATGATAGCTGTCACAATGCACTCTATCAAAACTGTTTTGAATGAAGTTCAGGACAACTATGCACCACTGGAGCTATGATACAGAAAAAACCATAATGGACTTTCTGGCCAACCCAGTGGTTATACCTGCAAAGAATACATTTCCAAATAAGGTCATATTTACAGGTAGTGGGTGTTAAGACTTGGACATACAACTTTTGGGGGTCACTATTTCAGCCACTATAGTCAGTAAATAAGTCAAACTATTCTACTTCATACTTGAGAAAAAAGGTCAGGTACTGAACGTAAAATATTTGATCAAATCTTTTTCATAAAAAGGATCGAGCAAAAGTAGAATTATGAGTATTATTTTGCTGATTATGTTATGTAGAATTATCAAAAATAAATGTTATTTGCATGCATGAGCAATTATTTTTCTATAACTAGATTTTTTATGCCAAATCAAAACTTATTTGAATAACCTGAAAACTAAATGCTAATTTAATTTTTGGCATTCAGTATCCTGGCTTTACTTTATCATTTAAAGATTTTCTTTAGCAATTTTGAATACAAAGAGGCTCATGGAGAATAAATTTTTGTGTTTGTAAAATAGTTTTCTTTACTTCAACCTAGTCTCATTTTATCTTAGATATAAGATGTCTATGTTTTGTTGGTTATTTGAGGTCAAATGTCTTATTATGTCTACTTAATTCTTCTCTATTTGTGGTGCATTCTGTTTTACTTAACGTCATCATGCAGGACTTCCCAGGCAAAATCAACAAGTCCCTGAAATTTGCTGTCTTGTTCCCACTCTGAGTGGGATGCTCCAGAGTTTCATTCACTCTCAAAACCTCCAAACAGCTCTTTGGTTACAATACAGTGTTGGGGGGGGAAGTTTCTGTTTAGAATAAACAACTTGTTTTAAGGTTTTAAATTTTACACTATTTTTATTCTTCACAGGTTATTGAAAAAGTAACTTAAATACATTAATACTTACTTGTGAAATTTTATAACTTATCAAGAAGGAAGCCAGCTTTTGTGTGATCAAACAACCTCCTCTTATATGAAAAGTTACATACATTTCAAATAACAGCAAATTCCACTTAGGTAAAAGTTTTCCAAATGATAAATAAAAACACAAAGCTAACAAGAGGGAAATATAAAGATAGTCTATAAAATAAAGGCACGTGTGTGGTAGAACCCTGAACCAACTCCCTGTCAGGCATTGAACAGGAGTCTACCATTCCCCTCTCCAGCTCTTCTGCTCTGCCCCTACAGGCCCTTAGGTGCCTTAGGTTGATAATCCAGTGCAGGGAGTCAATTTGCTTAGTAAAATCTTAGTAAAATTATTTTGATGTCCTCTTGGCATTTACCATAACTTAGAAGTTGCTCTATAGCATAAAATAAAATCCCATTACAGAAAGAAACTGTCATAAAATTTTGATCATTTTCTCAGTTATAATAATAATTTAAATCCTGTCCCAGCAATTTTGTCTTATCTTAATATAATATCGTGTCATCCCATGAAGAAGCAAAATGGGTTACAGAGAAAGCTTTCCGTGGTATTTAGAATCTCCATCTTATGTTCTAGGTACTGGTAGGAATAAAGAGATTAGTATCTTTCCTACATATAACTTTATTTACAGAGGGTATTCACCTGGTTTGATATCAGAAAGCATGCTATACAATAAAGATATTCAACCTTAAATGACTAGTAAGAAAAAAATACAAAAAATATTTTGTAATTGTCTGATCGTTGAAAATTGTCTTACTTGAAAAGCTTTCTAGTAGCAAATTGAGGAAGAAATAAAATGTTAGTGGCCTGCCTTTTTCAACTTCACTGCTACTTTTATTTATTTTTACTTTTTATATTAGACATTTGCATGATTAATTTAGTCTGTTGTTAAATTTGCCATTCTAATTTTCTGTAAAATTATATAATTTAAAACTTGATAAGGATGTCAAAGGATTTAGTATCTAATTTTACACTAGAGAAAGGGCACAATTTTGGAGATAAGGAACAAGACAAAAGAGAGATATACAGTTATTATGTGGATTTGAATATTTATATATTTATAATTATTATTTTCTTATAAACATTTTAATTAATGTATTGAGAGTGGAATAATTTAAATATTTATGCTAAATTAGGGAATGCATGAGTTTAATCATATAAAGTATATTGACAATTTCAGTTATGATTCAAAAAACAAGATTTGGGAAAGGCTTGTTATGAGGTAAGTGGGCAGAGGGGAAGGAAGAGGAGAGGAATGCATACTTCATCAAAGTATTACAAGGGTCTTGTTTTTAAAGTATAGGTGAGATTTAGAAACATACTGTGTCTATGTTTCTTCTATTTGATAGAATACTTTGAATATGACAATATTTATATGAACAGCCTATTTATAAAATTACAACTTTCCATACATGAATATATTTGAAGTAATTTTCAAAAGCCCAGAAAATGTGAAAAGATTGATGAGAAAAGAAGAAATTGAAAAAGGAACTCAGTGAGAACTACAAGGAACTTAGTGGGAACTACATCAACATGAAAAAGGACACAGAAACTATGACTAAGAGCCAAGAGGAAATGAAGAATACAATATCTGAAATGAGGACTACACTAGATGAAGCAGAGGACTGAATCAATGAATTGGAAGGCAAAGTGGAAGAAAAAAATCTAGTCAGAGCAACAAAATGAATAAAGACCCAAAAGGAATGAAGGTAGTTTGAGGGAGCTGCAGGATGACAAGAAATATAATCATATTCATGATAGAGAAACCAAAAGGAGAAGAAAAGAAGCAAGGGATAGAAAGCCTGTTTGAAAAAAATAACAACAGACAACTTTCCCTAATTTAATGAGGGAAAATGCCATGCAAGTTCAGAAAACACAGAGGGCCCCAATCAAGATGAACCTAAAGAGGCCCACTCCAAGACACATCATAATTAAAATGGCAAATTTTAAAGACAAAGATAGAATCTTAAAGGCAGCAAAGGGAAACAACTAGTAACATACAAGGGGGCTCTGATAAGGCTATCAGCTGATTTCTTAGCAGAAGCATTACAAGCCACAAGGGAATGGCATGAAATATTCCAAGTAATGAAAAGCAAAGGCCTGCAACCAAGACCGCTCAACTCAGAAAAAACTTTCACTTAAAATGCAAGGTAATAAGAAGCTTCCCAGACAAAACAAGGCTAAAAGAGTACATGTTCACCAAACCAGCATTGCAAGATATGCTAAAGGGACTGCTTTAAGAAGGTGAAGAAAGAGAGAGAGAGAGAGAGAGAGAGGAACACAGGCACAAAGAAAAAAATGGCAATGAATAAATACCTATCATTAATAATCTTAAATGCAAATGATTAAATGTTCCAATCAAAACACATAGAATAGCTCAATGGATAAGAAAACACAAATCAAACAACTGCGGTTCAATTCCCAGTCAGGGCACATGCCTGGGTTGCAGGCCAGATCCCAGCAGGGGATGCACAAGAGGCAACCATACATTGATATTTCTCTCCCTCGCTCCTTCCCTTCCCCTCTAAAGATAAATATATTTTTAAAAATCTTTTAAAAAAAAGAAAACATAAACCATATATATGCTGTCGACAAGAGACCCGCCTCAGAACAAAAGAGCTGGGGTAGGAATATTTGTATCAGACAAAATAGACTTCAAAACAAAAGGCCACAAGAAGAGACAAAGAAGGTCACTACATAATACTTAAAGGAATTGACCAACAAGAGGATATAAGCCAACATAAGAGTGTGTGTGTGTGTGTGTGTGTGTGACCAACAAGAAGATATAGGCCAACAGTAGAGTATGTGTGCATAGGAAAGGTTGGAGACCTTTAAGAAGGAGACAAACAGCAATATACTCATCATAGGAGATTTTAACACCCCACAGTCAACAATGGATAGATAATCTAAACAAAAACTCAACAAAGATATTGTGGTGTTGAATGACACCCTATATCAAATGGACTTAATTGACATACAGAACATTTGACCCCAAAGCAACAAAATATACACTCTTTTCAAATGTAACATGAATCATTTTCAAAGATAGAACACATGGTACGACATAAAACAGGCCTCAACAAATTCAAGAAAATTGAATTCATATCAAACATCTTCTCAGATCACAATGGCTTGAACTACAGAGACTGAATAACATGTTATTAAGTAGTGAATGGGTTAACAATGTGCCCTGGCTGGTGTGGCTCAGTGGATTGAGTGCCAGCCAGTGAACCAAAGGGTCATCAGTTCAATTCCCAGTCAGGGCATGTGCCTGAGTTGTGGGCCAGGTCGCCATTTTGGGGCATGTGAAAGGCAACCAACTGAGCAACTAATGTTTCTCTCCCTCTCTTTCTCTCTCCTTTCCCTTCTCTCTAAAATTAAATAAGTAATTTCTTTTTTAAAAAAGGAATGGGTTAACAATGAGATCAAGGAAGAAATTTAAAAAGTACGTGGAAACAAATGAAAATGAACACACAACAACCCAGAATCTATGGGACACAGCAAAGGCAGTCCTGAGAGGGAAGTACATAGCAATGCAAGCCTGCCTTGCATAGAAGACAGAAAAATCTCAAATAAACAACTTAATCCTATACCTAAAAGAACTAAAGGAACAACAGACAAAGACCAGAGTGAGTAGAAGAAAGGAAATGATCAAGATTAGAGCAGAAATAAATGACATATAGACTAAGAAAACAATTAAAAGGTTCAGTGAATCCAGGAGCTGGTTCTTTGAAAAGATAAACCAAATGGGCAAATCTTTAATCAGACTCATCAAGAAAAAAAAGAGAGATGACCCAAATAAATTAAATCAGAAATGAAAGAGGAGAAGTAACAACCAATACCACAGAAATAAAAAGGAATGTAAGAAATTGATATGAACAACTATATGCCAAGAAATTGGGCAACCTGGGTGAAACAGATAAATTTCTGGAAACATACAGTCTTCCAAAAATGAAACTGAGAGGAAGCAGAAAGCTGAATAGACTGATAACAACTAGCAAAATCAAAGCAGGAATCAAAAAACTCCTGGCACACAAAAGCCCTGGGCTGGGTGGATTCACAGGCAAATTTTACCAAACATTCAAAAAAGAACTAATTCCTATCCTTCTCAAACTATTCCAAAAAATTCAAGAAGAGGGAAGCCTTCCAAACTCTCTTTTTATGAGGAGTTCCAAAACCAGGTAAAATCACAATTTCTAATTCCAAAACCAGGTAAAGACACAACAAAGAAAAAATTACAGGCCAATAACTCCAACACACATGGAAGCTAAAACCCTCAACAGAATATTGGCAACCTAGATTCAGCAATACATTAAAAAGAGCATATACCCTGATCAAGTGGAATTTATCCCAGGGATGCAAGGGTGTTAGAATATTTACAAATCAATAAATGTAATACAACACGTAATAAAAACAAAGAACAAAATACACGTGATCATATCAATAGCTGCTAATACAGCATTTGATAAAATTGAGCACCCATTTATGATAAAAACACTGAACAATGTGGGAATATAGGTAGCATGACTCAACATAATAAAGGCCATATTTAAGAACCTACTGCCAACCTCATACTCAATGTGCAAAAAATAAAAGTTTTTCCATTAAGAGAAGGACCAAGACAAGGATGTCCACTTTCACTGATCTTATTCAACATGGTACTGGAAGGTTTAGCCACAGTGATCATACAAGAAAAAGAAATAAAAGGCATCTAAATTGGAAAGGAGGAAGTAAAACTGTCGTTATTTACAGATGACATGATAGTATACACAGAAAACCCTGTAGTCTCCACCAAAAATCTATTCTACTTAATAAGTGAATTTGGCCTAGTGGGATATAAAGTCAATATTCAGAAATCAATACTTTTTTGTATACCAACAATTAATTAACAAAAACAAAACTAGGAAAAAATCCTATTTATTGTAGCAACAAGAAAAATAAAGTACCTAGGAATAGATTTAACTAGGAAGATAAAAGACCTATACAAGGAAAACTACAGAACACTGAAGAAAGAGACTGAGGAACATACAAGTAAATGGGAGCATAGCATGTTCATGGATTAGAAGAATTAACATAATTAAAATGTCCATAACTACCCAAAGGAATCTACAGATTCAATGCAATTTCTATTAAAATAGCAATGGCATATTTCACTGATCTAGAAACAAATTCTCCAAAAATTTATATGGAACCAGAAGAGACCCTGGATAGCTTCTGCAATCTTGAGAAAGGAGAATAAATTTGGAGGGATCACAACACATAACATAAAACTGTACTACAAGGCCACTGTAATCAAAACAGCCTTGTGCTGGCATAAGAACAGACACATAAATCAATGGAACAGAATAGAGAGCCCAGAAACAAACCCATGTCTCTGTGCTCAGTGAATGTTTGACAAAGGAGAAATGAGCATACAATGGAGGAAAAATTGTCTCTCAGTAAGTGGTGTTGGGAGAACTGGACTGGTACATGCAAATGATGAAACTAGACCGTGAACTTACACCATACACCAGAGTAAAATGAAAATGAATGAAAGAGTTAAATATAAGTTGTGATACCTTAAAAGTCCTAGTGGAAAACATAGGCAGTAAAATTTAAGATAGTCCACATAGCAATATTTTTGCCAATATATCTCCTAGGGCAAGGGAAATAAAGGAAAACATAAACAAATGGCACTACATTGAATTTAAAATCTTCTGCACAGCGAAAGGCAACATCATCAAAACGAAAATGGAACCCATTATATGAGAGAACATATTTGCCACTGATACATCAGACTAGGGTTTAATCTCTAAAATATATTAAGAATGCATACAACTAAACTCCAGGAAGACAAACAATCCTATTTAAAAAAATGGGCAAAGGACCTGAATAGACACTTCCCCAAGGAGGGTATACAGATGGCCCATAGACACATGAAAATATGTTCAACACCACTAGCCATCAGAGAGATGCAAATTAAAACCACAGTGAGATATATCACCTCACACCTGTCAGAATGGTATCATTAATAAATCAACAAACAGGTGCTGGCAAGGATGTGGAGAAAAGGGAACATTAGTGGACTATTAATGGGGATGCAGACTGGTGCAGCCACTGTGGAAAACAGTATGGAATTTCCTCAAAAAATTAAAAATGGAACTGCCTTTTGACCCAGTGATTCCACTGCTGAGAATATACCCTAAGAATTGCAAAACACCAGTTCAAAAGAACTTATGCACCCTGTGTTCATAGCAGCACTATTTGCAACTGCTCAGTCCTGGAAATAGCCTAAGTGCCCATTGGTAGATGAGAGGATTAAAAAAAAAACTGTGGTATATTTACACAATGGAATAGTATGCAGCAGAAAGAAAGAAGAACCTCCTACCTTTCACGACAGCATGGATGGAACTGGAGAGTATTATGCTAAGTGAAATATGCCAGTTGGTGAAAGACAAATACCATATTATCTCTTATAAGAGGAATCTAATGAACAAAATAAACTAATGAGCAAAACAGAACCAGAGACATGAAGACATAGAACAGACTGACAGCAGCCAGAGGGGATAATGGTGGAAAGAGAGGGAAGGGACTAATCCAAAAACATCCATACACATGTACAATGGTGTGGGGGTTGACTGTGGGAGCCCGGGCTGGGCTGAGCAGAGGAGGGCAAAGAGGGAAAAACTGGGACAACTCTAATAGAAAACAACAAAAATCAATCAATCAATCAATCAATCAATAAGATAATATGCTGCCAAGAGTTAATTGAAGTAAACTTGAAAATGAATGAGAAACTTATTAACACTAAATATTGATAACAATTTACTAAGGTATAGCAGGGAATTTCAAATTAGTGTGAGAAGGTAAACCTTAATACACCTTTCCCAAAATGATAGTAGCAGACTATATCTAAATATGAGTTATGAAAACAACAGAGTAGGTAGAATACACAATGCCATCAAGCAAATTTTCACATCAGCCAACTTTGCAGCCGTGTGGGACAGAATAGCAGAAAATGTGGTTTGTGTTCACATGACTTCCAAAAGCAAATTCATTTGAAGGTGTGAAAAATGCCACCCTTCTGCACAGTTGTATTTTGCATGTGGATTGCTCCATGGATCCTATTCACAAGTCTTTTGAACACTAAGTACTCTCTTTGAGAGTAAGAACTGAGATAAACCTCATTAGCAAGTTGTCCAGAGTAAGAAAATACTGTTCCTATCAGTTTCCTGGATTTTTCTGGTCACTGCCAGCAGTGGGAATAGCCAAGCAACTTGAAAATGTTTCACATGGTAAAAGATTTTTGAAACAATAATAATGGTGCCCAAGTGAGAGTGTGAGATTGTCTCATCAGGGGATCTTTGTCGGTACGCTACTTCCTACTTGCTCAGAAAGAATATCAGTTGCGTTTGTAGGAGCCCAATGATATTTATTAATGGTGCACTTCAGAATCACACTGAAAACTTTTGCAGAAGGCCTGTACCCAAGCCACACACTTAGAGGATGTGGTTCAGATGGCTTAGAGCTGGGTTGGTCATGTTTTCAAAAATTAAACATATTACCACATGCTGGTATGGACCGCTGTTTAATGACTTCTAGTCCTAGAAGGCCTCTTGGGGCATTGATGGTTGCCTGCTTCTGTTTTAAGGTTCTAACACTTCTGAGTTGTTTTGTCTCCAGTGCTGAAATAACAGCTTCATATATGAGATGCCTATATAATGTTTTTATATCGATATATAAAGTGACACCAGTAATTTTGAATCCTTGATAGTTTTTGGTAGAGCTTTTTTGAAACTTCTAAACATTTGCTGCCTGGATTTCTAAAGGTGAACTTGACATTTTGTTCCAGGAACGACCTTTTTCTTCGTTCTTGTTGGGCTCATTTCAGTGAGATATCCTAGACATGCTGTATTAGTCAACAAATGATTAGTATCTATTAATTATCCTTGAGATAACTTTATACATTGATGAAGTAGCTCGGAGGCATAGAATCTGGCTTGGGAGTACTTCACTTTGAAAATGCAAAAGATAGCCCTTTTGGGGATATTTTACAGAAATGATTTTGAGGCTGTTGTTTCCATGTTATAAACTGTACTTATTTCGAAGAAATTGACAGTTTTGCTTGTGGCTCAAAAGACAAGATACTGGCAAGTTTCTATGTGAAGAAAGTGGGCAGAGGGGCAGAGGAGAAACACTGAATGAATACCTGGTGGAAGTGGGATTACAAGGGTCTTGTTTTTAAGTACGGGCCAGTTTGAGAAGCCTCTACATGACTTGTTCACAGGTTGATGTCCTGACTCAGTCTGCGGGTTTGTCCCAGCTGTTACAATAGTGATCCCAAACCTTAGATGTGGAATATAAGCCCTACTGTCCACTTTTTCCATTGAAAGGTTATTGTCACCAAAAATGTGTGTATCTTTTCCATGTAATGATGACATTTATGTATTACTCATTTTGAATGGTTTTATTGCTGAGGAGGTAAGAGTGTTTCATTTCAACTCCTAAAATCACGACTCAGCTGATCTAGTCACGGAGAGGGGTCTTGATCAGAGGCTCCAGCCACGTGAGTCCTCATTCTTTCATTGCTTTCTTTGGTCGTTATCGAGAGGAAGCCTAATGCAGGGCAGTATTCAAAGTCTTTCTTCATTTATACCTTGAAACCCATGGTGTATGCCTTACACCAAAACTCTGTAAAAATTTCTTATCTCACTTCTCATAATTGTAACCTTTCTGTAATCCCCCCCTTTCCTCTCCAATCTTCATAATGAAAGTCTACCTGGCAAACCCACAGATCTATCTCTACCTGGCAGGTAGTTGTCAGTGGGAACACTCCAAGAGAACAAAGCCAGAATCCTTTTCGCTAGGTTACAAGAAAAGGCACATTACACTCATACATTACTATCTGTTTCCCATTTAAAAATTAACACCTGATTAAAGAGGGTAAGGAGAACAATTTACACAATAATGGAACTTCTAGAATGTACAGATCTTGTAGTATGAAAGGTAAAACCCTTCTTTCCCAGGCTTCATGCCTATGTTCTGTCTCTTACCAATATCATACTTAATTCAAAGCTGTGATTTTTTTCATTTGCTGGCCAATTCTGTAAGTACCACCTCGTTTATATTTGGTGACTCTACATAATCCCAATTTTATTGCCTTAGCTCAAGTCCTCTTAATCTGGAAAGTATGATTGGTACTGGCCTCAGGTATACTTAGATGGGAATCCTGAATTTACTAACTACCAGCCACATAAACTTAGACCAGTTACTTTGGCTTCCTAACCCTCAACTGGCAAATAAAAATTATGATGATACATTGTTTACAGAGATGTTATAGCCATTGAGTGAGAAAATACATAACAAAAGTGAACACCGATGTGCATATTATAAACATTCAGTAAATAATAGTTATACCTATAAGTTACTACTGAGTAGTAATAGTTACAATTAAATAATAATAAAAATAATAATAATGTTACCTGGACTTCAGTAATGATTCCTTAACTACTTTTATTTTTTAATATTTTTGTCTTTAGGCTTGCCTGAATGTATTTGTAATCACTACTAAAATGTCATTGATTCTCAAAATTTGCCCTACATGCAAATATGTAAATATCGTTCAGCATACACACATTTACTTATACACACAAACATGCAATTATAAGAATAAAAATTAAAAAAAAAACATTGACAGTCATAACTGGGTTGTTCAAATATAGAATGGGTTTAGGGTTTTCAAATGATACTATTGCCTTCATATCCCGATTTATCTTTCTCTCCCCTCCCCCGCGCCCTCTCCCCAACCATCCCTGCCAAGCCATCTCTCAGATTCACTTCCTTGTAACTGCCCTCTGGTAGAGCATCTGTGTTTGGGACACGTCAGGTTTCCTACAGTTTTCATCGCGGTCATTCCCGTGTGGATCAGTGGCCAGAGGAATGGCTACCCATGATTGGCCAGACGTAGAACACACTCCCTGGTAACTAGCAAGGTCAGGCACCGTGATGAGGAGCCCCTAGAACTGCAGGAGGTGGGGAAAGGGCAGATCTCTCAAGGGAAGGCATTTGCTTCTATCCGAAATGGGAAAAAATATCTAGCAAATTTCAGTTCAGCATACAGCAGATGCTATGGTACATGTCTTACATATATATCCATTTATAATGTTCAGTATAGCAGCTGAAATAACAGCCCTTCAGTACTCAAAATGCATTTGGATCTGAATGGTATAGGAAGGAAAACAGTGAGTCTCCTCTAATTCACTATAAAGAAAAATTTATAGGATGATTTTAATACCACTCGATAAAATAAAGTAATACAATAAAATAAAGTAAAAAAGTGTGTTGTGAGACTCCCATGTAACAGATTCATGACGGAAAACATCAGAGTTGGAAGATAAAGTCCGAAGCCGTTCAGGCCATGCTGCAGACGTCTACTTGGTCCTGGGATCTTCTGTCCTGCGTGTGACCCACCCTCCACCCCAATACATGATGGCACCAAGCTCTCAGTCTACACGATGGTCCATCATGACTCTGAGTCACACATGCAATTGATGTGAATTAGCATTCTTTTCTTGCTCCCCAGCACTGCACGTGGTCCTCAGTAAGTTCTCCTTTATTATTAGCCAAGTTATTTTGATGACTAAAACAATCACATTTCAGTACATGCAAGTTGTTAACAGCTTATGTTAATATTTGGCGGTTATGGATATAGGAAGCAAAGGAGAAATTCTGGCAGGTTGAATAATTCTAATATTAACACACTAGGTTAAGAGCAACAACAGCAATTACCACAACAATAGCATCCTGCAGAATGGCCGGGCCGCAGATTCATTATGCTACTTTTATAGCTGCACTAACAGAATAGATGGAATCCGAAGTTTCAGCCTGGCCTTGGGCCAAATTCCTCTGGGATTTAGGGATTGCTGACGATTACTGATATTTATTGCCTTTTTTAGAGCAAGCCATTAAGGCTTGAAATAGAGACAAGACCTGTGGATTCAAGAGTGCTTTAGTACAACTCTCTTTATTCATTGTATTTTTGTGTATTTATTACCATTGATTACATGCACATAACCATATGTAGAAATGCAAATAGTTCCAGGTATTTCCAGCATTTTTACACGGCAGTTAACAAAGAGCAAAGGGAAGCTACTCTTTGATGTAAGACATAGTTGAGACAGTAGACTGAAGTCTTCAGCGCTCCCTGCAGTAGTGGGCTGCAAGCTCAGTATTCCTCCACCAATCCAGAAGGGTAATAGTTTGCTGTTGATAAAAGTTCAGTTATTTACCCTTAAAATCAAGAGCTGTGCATCCTCACTACTTTTAGCTTTTGCACTAAAATAAATTAATTACACGGGAATTAACTGAAATTTTTATTTAAACCTGAGTTGAGACCTGGATAATCTTCAAGGTCCTTAATTGAAAAATCTATGTAGGAGAAGCAGTAGCTGTCTCAGCAGTGCCTAACACGATGGCATAATCTTGTCAACTCTTCCATGGATATCAGGGTTCAAAATAGCTTTCCAATTTCAACGACATAAAAAGACCATGTCAGAGGGTGTTGTTTCGAAAATGAATACTGAGCTGGGACTCGTAAGTGTTTATTTCAAATTCTGTTCTGTCCTTAGAATTCGGCTCCTCTGCAGTGTTAATTTCTCATCGGCAGCATGTAGCAAATAACCCAGTAAATATTATGTGTCCTATATTTTATGTTTTACACATCAAATTTATACTATATTACTGTGAATAAAATGTTTAATAGTTCCACAAAAATATGTCCTATGCCCATCCTCCATTCCATCTCCCTAGAAACAATCACTTTCGGTTCCTCTAGCTGATTATTTTGGTGTTTACTGCCATTCCTCTAAATAAATTATTCCGAGTATTAGTTTTTCAGATTCATTGTCTATTATCTTCCCTTTATGTCAGATGAGGACTTGGCTTTATTACTACTCCTCCCCTCCCACCCCAGCCCTTCTCATCATCGTCCCCCTTTTCCCCGTGTATTTCCATCACAGTTATGGTGAGCTCAGTGTTCGGCTTTCCAGCGAAACACCTTGTTTAATAACTACTGCGATCCTTTTGTTGTGTTGTTATTGCTGTAGTTGCTATTAGCCTAGTGTGTTAGTTTGCTAGAGCTGCTGTAACCAAGTCCCATAGGCTGGGTGGCTTAAAGGATAGAAATTTATATTTTTCTCACAATTCTGAAGGCTGGACGGTTAAGGTCAAGGTGACAGTGACAGCTGGATGGCTTTCTAGTCTGAGACCTCTACTTCCCACGTACATTACTGGCTTCTCCCTGAGTCTTCTCATGGCATTCTCCCCATACGAGTCTGTGCTCCAATTTCCTCTTACCTAAGGTCACCTGTCATATTAGATTAGGACCCACCCTATGACACTCATTTTATCTCGATTACCTCTGTAAAGACCCAGTCTCCAAATATACTAATATTCTTAGGTGCTGGAAGTTAGGACTTCAACATACGAATTTGGGGTTGACAAAACTCATTTCATAACACTTAATTTTCTATGTAATCTCTAGGCAATTCCAAACTTGCCGCAAGCTATGGAAGTCTCCTCTCTAGATACTCTGGATTTGATGGGGACCTTGGCTGTTTGATCGTATTCCTCGGTCAGTGTTTCTCGGACTAGGCACCTGAGGTCTTGTAACAGTATCCTTGTGGTTTGCACAAGCTGTGATCACGGCTCCCCAGCCTCCCTTGGCCTGGGACCCCAGCTCAGTCTCCTTGGCCATCACAGATCTGAGTTCGGTGATACAGAGACCACTCAGGCAACTGCTGACAAGTTTTAGTGTTGCAAATTAGGTTTGTTCTGCTCTTTCTAGCTCACCAAAGAGAACCCGGAGGAGGCCACTACTTTTCACAAACCACACTGAGCCTTGCATGGGCAGGATGGGGAAATTGTGCGTCAAAATGCTACAAAATTTCCCACAATTTGGAATGCCTGCAGTTTCTTGTTTAGGGATTAACTTGGTTGCTGTGTATCTTTGACCGATTGTTGGAGCTCCTATAAAGTTATTGTAGCTAGTCTCTAGTGATTTATTTAATGTTTCTATGGGGAAAGGGGGCCTGGAACTTTCTAGTCCACCATTTTGCCAGTGTCCCCCATTCTTTCGTTTTTGTGCTTTTTCTTTTACCCTCACTTCTAAAGAAGAGCACATTTTGTGATACACATGTGATGCATTTTCATCTTTTTCTATGTAGTTTAGCAGCAAGCACTTTTTAGATCTTCTAAGCCATTTATCACTAAGCCACCTTTTCTCTGGTCTTGCTTTTATTGCTGTTCCGACAATACTTGTTCTACCCATTGTTATGTGCTTTTTTATATTTAATTAGATTTTCATTGTGTTTTTATGGCGTTTCAAGTGGGAAGATATAGAGATGCTTGTGTGGAATATTACTGTTTTCTGCCTGGATGTCTAATAAGCACATACTTTAAAAAAGTTAAAGGTTGTCGTTACAGAGAAAAGGTTCAGATCTTACTTAAATGCTAGGAGCACGTCGTATAATATAAATTTCAAGATTTCCTTCCATATGTGTATCACACTGACATTTGATTTGGTCAGTACATTCAGAAAGGGACACAGCATCACCGAGTTGCTTAGTTCTCAATGCAGGAGTCAGAGAACAGGCGTGGTGGAATCAAGAGAGACAATGCTGGAGGGCGAGGATAGGAGATGAGCATCAGGGGAAGGAGAAAAAGAAGGCAAGTACCAAAGTGGATGAAAGCATGAGAAAAAAGGAGAAAGGAAAAAAAGCATGATAAGCAGTGCCTATAGGAAGAGAGCCTTGGATACTGAGACCTAGTTATCCAAGTCTCTTTCCTGTTTTAAGGTGGAAGGCTCTGAAAGCAGAAACTATATGAAAAGTGGCAAGCAGTCAAGTGTAATTGAAGTTGCAAAAATAATGTTTTCTAGACTATGCATCATCCATCAAGTCCTTCACACAACTAAATGTATTTTAAAATATAAAACCTTGTGTGTTTTTTAAAGTTAAATTTCTACATGATAAAGATAGGCTCATACAAACTAGAGGAAGGGGTACAATGTTTACATTAAAGCATCTTTAAAAGTTAGACAGTCTGTATTTTGTAACCATAGTAGTAATTCAAAACTGAAGACTACTTCCAAAGAAATCCATAAAAACTAGCTATTGCGTGTTTCTTGAATAATAACTATTTTTTTATTTATTCGCACAATTGCAATTATTCAGCTAGGTTAAATTCTGTTAACTACATTGCACACTCTAAAACTCTGAAAGTGATAGTAATTAGTATTCAGAAGGTGTTAAAGTAAGTTAACTCACATTGGTATTACAGTAGTAACTTGATTAGATGGCGTGCTCCCTATTACCTTAATTATACTGCTTATTGATGTAATGCCAAAATTTCTGCTCTTTTATCAATTGGAACACCTACACCACAATTATTCTATACAATACCTACACCTGGTAATTTTCCTCATTGGTACAATGCCTCCTGACAGTGTGATAACATGCCTCTTCGAGTTTTGGCAATCTGCCCAATCGCAGTGCTATTTGCAAAAAGAAAAATCCTGTATCTCCATGTGTCTATGTATACTTTTTGCTCAAAAGCTGAAAGTAATTTACATATTCCTATGCCAAGCTGATACACTCTCTGGCTGTTTCGAGGTTTGAGCCTGGAAAGAAAATGCTATTCAATGTAGAAGTGACAAATATTTCAAAACATCGTGCGTTTTGTAGTAGTTCTTAAAGTGGACCCGTTTTTTTTTTTCTTAAAAGTTATTCCCCCACCAGGTTGAACAGAAACTTTTACCTGACACATGAACAGTTAATGCCAACCCCACCATCAACCTGTACAGTGAGGGTTACTGTCTTTTGTTGTGCCAAATTTTATTTTACTTTATAGATTTTTAATTAAGTTTATTGAGGTGTCATTGGTTCATAAGGTCATATAGAATTTTAATTAATGTAGAAAAGGTTTCTGCTGCAAATGCTTCAAATATTTTTAAACATTTAAGTAAAACATAGACCTGATTTATTCACATTTGTTTACCAATATGTGGTAGAGCCAGGGAACATCATAAGCATTCCATGAGTGAATGAATATAAGTTAATAGACTCAAAATAAGTGCTATGGAATTTCAAGCTAATTGTAACTTATGTGTCTATTAAATCAATGTGGATAGGGAATAATATAAAGAGAAAAAAAAAATTCCAACATGAAAATGAACAACTTTGGAAATGGTTGCCTGATATACATAAGGTTTTAAATAATCATTATTTTTCATTATTAATATGACTATCTTATTATGACTATTTTATCAATTGGAACACTATTTTATCAATTGGTTTCTGATAAATCAGAAACCAGAAAAAAAGGCTACAAATTATAACACAGTACCCTCAACCAGAGAGTATAATTATTGAAATATAGACACATATAACATACAGACTAAATTTTACATTAAAAGTTCCTCACACTTTCCCGTTTCATTTAATATTCTTCATGTTTTTGATATTTATTAGTAGTACAGTATTTAATTAAAAGGGCATGTCATAATCATGTCATAGTTATCCTAAATCCTTCTTAAGCATGATTTATAGGATAAATAATTATGCTTCTTAAGCATGATTATGGAATAACATTGTATGGAGAATAATCAATATAATCATAAAATTACGTATTTTTATCATTTTTCTCCCACTGAAACACTTCTTCCCACTGAATGCAACCAGAAGTGGTTCAGAAAATAATATGTGCTCTTACTTCCTCAAGTAAATAAATCCCACAAAAATCAACATTTTTTAACAGGAAGAAGAAAAAGTCATACAAGGAAACAGAATATAGCACTGATACTCCAAAAAAAAAAAAAAAAAAGAATGAATCCAAATCAACCTACAGCAGGTTAAATCGTGCCTCCCCCAGACATCTGTCCACCTGGAATCTCAGAACGTGACCTTATTTGGAAGAAGAGCCTTTGCAAATATAATTAAGGTGAGGATCTCAAGACTAGATTATCCTGGATTCAAGGTGCACCCTACATACGATGCCTGGGTCCTTAAGAGAGAAAGCCAGAGAGAGAGAGTTGAAACTCAGAGACACAGAAGCGAACAGGCAATGTAAAGACAGAGGCAGAGGCTGGAAGATGCTGTCACAAGCCAGAGACCACCTGGAGCCACAAGAAGCTAAAAGGGGCAAGGAAAGATTCTCCCCCTGAGCCTTCTGCTTGAGCGAGGCCCCACCGGCACCTTGAGTTCTGACTTCCGGCCCTCAGAGCTGCGAGGGAATAGATTCCTGTTGTTTTTAAGGCCCCCAGTATGTGGTAAGTTGTTCAAGCAGCCCCAGGAAAATAATACACAACTGAAAATCTTAACCAGATTGCTACAACACAAAAATACCATCCGTGTATACAATACACCTGACTCATAAAAGGATGACAGCGTAGGAAACAGGAAAGGAACAGAAATTTGCAACACTGCTTGAAAGAGTATTTTAAACAGCTGGTTAGAAGTTAAGAATAGTTTACTAAAATTGATGTGCATTTAAGGAACAATTTGAATTATTTGTGTTGAAATTATATTGTGATATATTTTTTTCCTCCTAGCACACGGAAGTGCTAGTAAGTCTTGAAGGGGTTCGCCAGGGGATGAGGGGTCTTTCCCTACATACATTTTTTT
>PVKM010016802.1:0-26476 GCA_004027735.1 Carollia perspicillata
GGGGGTGGGTTGAAGACCCTGCTCCATCCAGTCAACTAAGAGAAGAAAACTAGGGAAGATAATGTCCTATGGAAAAGAGTGAATAAGAGACAGGCATGAACCAGAATCAAGAACCAGTTGCTCTGAAAATCCTGAGAGCCCTCCTAGAATTTAATAGCCCTTAGCGAAGGATGTGGCCAAATTGGGAAGTAAGGGGGGAGTGCAGTGAGGTGTGTGGCTCAGGAACTGCATCAAAGATAACTGTCTGATCACCGGGACTCGGGGGCGGGTTTTGCCCTGGGGGTGTCTGACAGGTGTTCCTCACCTCTGAACAGTTCACTCAGGAACAAGTGAACTAATATCTATTAAACTCCTCCTCTGTGCCAGGTGTGTTGTGTATCCGGCTACCTTTAATCCTCATGGTAAGTATTGTTAGCCCCATTTTTAAAATAAGAAAATCAGTGCTCAGAAGATTACTTAATTTTTCTAAGAGTTCTATGTTAATAAATAGCAAATCAGTTTGAGTCTTGACTTGAAACTTCACTGTTTTTTTCTTTTTTATCATTGTTCAAGTACAGTTGTCTCCATGTTCCTGCTACTACTTTTCCCCGCCTCACCCTCAAGTCTACCCCTCCTTTGGCTTTGTCCCCTGACGTCCTTTATACACGTTCCTTGACGTCCCTTCCCCTTGCTGAGAGCTAAATGTTTGTCCTTGAATGGGACATGTTTGTTTTTGTAGGTAGGTGTGGTAGAACAGTGAATGAAAGAATCCATTTCAAGCTCAGCCTGAAATCTACTAGTTAATCTACCCTTTGAATAGCCAATAAAAGCTTATCTCTTTTCCCCAAGCATTTCCTGCTTTTTACATGGACCAGATCTCACAAGGGTCTCTTGAAATAAACTACAATTATGACTTGTTTTGTTTCCACTTTAGCCATTTCCCCCAACCCTATCTCGTATGAGAAAAGACAAGATTATGAGTCCAATAGAGTTTCATCTGATTTCTTCTGTAAATTTGTAGTTCTACTCTAATGTGAATACACTTTACCTGTCCCGATTGTAAAATGCTACTCTCACATATTTACTTAATTTTTCTCATTTGGTATGCTTTCTATATTCAGCTAATCTCACAGAGCCTACTGTGGCTGCTTTATCATTGGCACCAATATGACCTCATATGTCTGCCTCAGGCCATGCCTTTACCTGCAGGTTAAGGGTCTCCGGTCCATTTCTTTCATTCTGCCTCCCCTTCCTAGTGAGCTGCCAGCTGTATTAATTCTGTTCACTTTCACTTTTCACCCTCAGGAGACTAAGCTCTTCTTATTCTAGACTGATCACTTCCCCACTCCTCATCTGCTTCTGACATCGGTAAGTCTTGCCTTGATCTTGCCTTCCTCTTCCTCCTTAGGCAATTCCCTAGTCCCTAAAGTATCCTTTGAGATCATGATCATAGGCTGTCTCCGATCCCATTAGAGCAGAAAGGGATGAACCTGTGATCTGTCACCCTCAAAAAGAGCAAAGGACCAAGTGCGAAAGGTACATTCACTTCAACAGCAGGCCTATGTTGCTGTAGCACATGGACATTTAGGAGAAGGTAACTTCCAAAAGTGGAAATTCAGCCTTCCATTTTTGGCGTCACAGGCAACTAATGCAAATTTATTTTCATTATTTCATTGTTTTTAGTTATTTCTGATGATTTTTCTTCTAAGCACCAGACTATCTTTCCTTGTTTATTGTCTCATTAATTATTCCTTTTCTATTGAATCAATTCCTTAGAAACATGTTTGGTGGACTGTATCTCACATAATTATATGTTTTTCTTTGCTCATTTTAAGAAATAAAGACACTACAATTTAAAGCATATACTGAGAAAACTGATAAGTTTTTACAGCTGCAGTGTTTAAAAGCAACAAGTCTGTATTCAACATAGCATTAAAGACAAAATAATTACTAAATGGCACTATTACTATGTAGTTTTCAACGTCATTTATTCAGCAGTTCTTCTCATTTATCCATTTTTTTTATTGCTGAAAGCACATAAGACCTTGAGTCACCAAAAAGCCAACAAGCAGACACTGCTGCATTCAGTGCCAAACACATAAAGTAAAAATATCAGAAGTGTTTTTCACCATTATTTCCTTTATTCCTGTTTCTTAGCCAATTCATATTCAATAGTCACTGAAACTCAGCAGTATATTTGAGCTAAACAGCATATTCCTAGTGTTCATTGTCTCATTTTGTCTACTATAGTTTTTTTAGAAGACTATTGAAGCGTGAAAGAGATTCTGATAGAGTTTATAATGTGAAGAAATGGAAGTCAGATTTTAATCACACACATGAATGAAGGAGCAGAAAAGGCTTTCAGAGATTCTGCATTTGCTTCCTTTCCCAGCTAAAATATAAAGCTTATGGAAATTACACTTTTTTTGTAAATGTGATAAGATAACCTCTCAATCACTTGCACTAATAAAAGAGAAAATGGATTTGAAAAATCCAAAATAGTGAATAATCTAAAAACTTGTCAAACTATAAAGTAAAGCCATTCAAATTTGAGTGTATCTAATATTGAATATCCCTAGCTATATTTATCTAGTATATTGTTTTATAGAAAGCATAGTGATACCCTGGCAGAACCTTGATTTCACTGTCAGCTCTCTATTTTACAATAACTTCAAGTTATTATTTCTTAACTACCTTATTCTTCATAGGAATCATGCAAACCATCACTAGTGGTACGCTGGAGCTGGTTTAGACTGGCTAATAAGTTAGGGAAATAATTAAAATTCTTGGAATTTTACTAGCCCATTTTTAGATATAGTCGTTATTAAAAATTAAGGTAATAAACTTTAAATAAAATATAAAACAAAACAGTTTTGATTATATGTATAATCAAAAATCTTTACTTCTTAATCATTTTACTGCTTTTTACTATTGTCTATGTTTTTGAGATTATTTATTTTTATAGTAAAAATACCAAGGAAAAGTGTACTAGTTCACACCTCTTCCAAGCTCTGCTCAATGATACAGTATTGGTAGCTCAAACAAGCTGTGGTGGCAATATTGACAGCATGGAAATTGGCAAATATTACAAATCAATGCTTGAATTATTGTTTTATTGATTTTCTAGAGTTAAAGAGGTGATCGAGAACACATTAATAATTCATATTAACTAAAAAGGTGTCATGACTAACTGTTATACTGTGATTGACACAAAAATATTTAGGAATTATCCTTCAAGTATTAACTAATATCCAATTTAGCAAAGAAGTTACTCACACCATTAACAAATGAATGAAGTTCTGACATCTTACTAGTTTATAAAAAAAGAAAATATCACCTGGCTGTTATTGTTCAGTTGGTTGGAACATAGTCCCATAGACCAAAGGTCATGGGTTCAGTTCCCAGTCATGGCACATGCTCAGTTTGCAAGTTTAATCCCTGATCTGGACATGTACAAAAAGACAACCATTTGATGTTTCTCTCATATCAATATTTCTCTCTCTCTCTCTCTCTCTCTCTCTCTCTCTCTCTCCACCCCCATTCCTCTCTACCTAAAAGGCAATTAAAAAATTTCCTAGGGTAAGGATAAAAAAGAAGAAAATATCAGCCAACATTCTTGTTCATTGTCACCATAGTTTAGCTAGGATATAAAAATTCGGCAGAACTCAACAAAAGCATTAGGAGGGAATCAATTGGCTATATGCAAACACTATAAATATTGAACATTGTATCATTTTACTAAATTGTGTGCTGCTCATTCTTTATTTTGGTAAAATATGTAATAAATTTGTGTGCATCTGTAAATAGTTGCATGCTCTATTTTTCCAGAGAGCTCACCACTGTCTCTCACAGACTCTTTGACCCCTTTCACATAAGCTCAATTTACCCGTTGGTTGTCAGCTTATGCCCCTGTCCTCCAGTCTCACACTTGATTGGTAAAGACTTGAAACAGAGTTCTCAGACAAAGGTTGAAAAAGGTAATTCCTTGACCCTTATCTCTATTGTCTTAGATTCTTGACATGGGGACTCATGAATATTGGCTATAGTATTTAAGGTGATCTAGCCTCTTTTTTTCTGGTTCCAGACTATATCTCCCTGGCCACAGAGGAATTTGGAATTTGGACTTGATTAGTTTCAGCAACAGTGATTAATGGATTGACAAGCAACCTAAGCAAAGATAGAGTCTGTCTCTGACTTTGGTACCTGGAGACCCAGGAATACTGTTTTTCCTGGGTTTGCTGAGCAAGATCTGTTGGTAGGTATGTTCTCTATCACATGAAGAAAGCATCTCTGCAGCAAGAGAGGATGAAATTAATATGCCAAGACATGTATAGACAATCAGAAATGAGCCACAGATAATGTTGAATTCCCAAGTCCAGTTCTTCCCATAGGCATTGTTTCCTATAGCCATGCTTCCTAAAGTCATTTCTTCAACTTTGCAAGTTATTCCATTATCTTCCCAGGTACACAGACCACTATATTTATCTTTCCCTTAAGAAAATATGATCTATTTTTCTCATATTTGCAGTGTTAGAGTACTGACTAATACCAATCCCTATGCAGTTTCTAGATAGGCTTCAACAAGTCTTCAAACTGCCTGAAATTGTATGCAAGTTTTCCTGTGTTTATGTTTAAGTGCATTCCTCCACCCCAAAATAAGGCTCATAGCTTCTCTCAGTCACAAAAAGAGCTATAGACTCACAAAACCTGACTTAAGTTAATGTGAAACAAAATAAACTAAACAGATACCTTTCTGTGACAGAATTTAATGAGCACATACCACACCAACCTCAAGGTGGTTACAGTCACCCAAGTAGGAGTTTGAGTCTGTCTTTGCCTGATATTTTTAACCTGGATTTTAAGGTTTCCTAAGAGTTTTGAATACCAAACACACTTAATTTTCACTTAATTCCATTATTGTTGTTACCTTCTTCACATCCTAACCTATTTGTGTATGTGAGATATTGTTAGCATATTTCTCAGGAGAGGCTAAAATGGGAAGCACTTGTTATTCACTTGACTTATGAAACTTCAAGGAAGATGAACATCTAATAAAGAGTGAATATTTATATTTTATCAGGACTTTAAAGAAATGACTTTTATCTATCTTTAGGAATAACTCAAGGAAGTAACATCAGGCATTATATTCAAACTTGATACATATATCTCAGATGTTTTAAGATTAAGATTCAAAATAACTTTGAGTTAAGAAAAGGATGCACTAAGTTACAGGGCAGGAAGAATCTTCACTGGGACAAATTAAAACTAAAATCTATATGAATGAGAAAACAGTAAAATATAGGAAACCCATCTTATTCTCTTGTGGTGTTAGCTATCACATGAATAATAATTGCATTTGATAAAAAGTAAAGTAAAGTGTTCCCAATACTATGCATTCAATACTTTTTACCTCAGAAAAAGCTAAAGCAATTTCAGAGGCTGATTTTCATCTAAAAAGTAATTTATTGCTTGGGTAAGCATGAAACAGAAGGCTGTGCAGCTTCCCTCACCTGACTGAAGCGATACTTTGTTAGGCTTTGTGAAAGTTTTGATTGATTGTACCGATTGCACCAAATATAAATTATTTAAATCTCATTTAAAATATAATGGACACAGTAAAGTAATACAGTCAAGATTTCTTTGAAAATAAATTTATTTCAAAATTAAAATGTGGTATCTTTACTCCTGACTGGTGTGGCTCAGTAGGTTGGGCCTTGTCCCAGAAAGCGAAAGGTCTCCAGTTCAATTCTTAGGGCACGGGCCTGGGCTGCTGGCCACGTCCCTGGTTGGGGGTGCATGAGAGGCAACCAATCAATGTTTCTCTTGCACATAGATGTTTCTTTCCTTCTCTTTCTCCCTCCCTTCCCCTTTCTCTAAAAATAAATAAATAGAATCTTTTTTAAAAAATGTGGTATACTTAAGTTTCTAAAGAAAAGAAAAAGCACTTTGTAATTAGAGTCAGTCAACAACAGTATAAATATCCTGTCAAGGCTGAAGTGAGTAAACGATGTTTAAGGCTTACACTGAATACAATTAGAGTAAGATATCAGGTTAATTGTTAAGTCTAGTACGGAGAGTTTAAGAGGTAAAGAGATCAAAGTTATAACAGTTAATCTTTAATCTTAGTTGAAATTTAGCATTGCTTCTCTAAATTATATAAACCATCAAGTTACCAATTGGGAATGATGCACAAAAAGAAATTATATTCTTAGTCTTAAGGCTGTGGGAGGTTATAACCCTTTAATGGGTAGTTGGGCTAGTGTGACTTTTAAGCCTAGCTCACATTCATGGAATCCCTATTCTTGTATGTATATTGTCTTCAGAAATACTTCTTATGCTATTGGATATAATGTTATATAAAACTATTCTGGTAATTTCTATTTTTGTCTATATAATTGTCTTTACAAATTCATCTTATGGTATTGGATATAATATTTATCCAAACATGTATAAATAGATTGAGAGATAATCATGATACAGAAGGCTATGAAGACCCTGATCATCAAACGGAAACTATATTTCCCCATCTCTTAATATACAAGGTCTGTCCAGAAGGTATCCAGCCATGTAATATGAAAAATGGAGACATTTCTTGAAGAAGATACAAAATACAAGAAACATTGTACGTACGACAATGATGCCTCAATTGCCTTCAAAGTAGACATCTTGGGACCTCACACAGTTCTCCCAATTGCCATCAGCGGCCCTGTCCTATTTTCCTGATCTCACTGATGGTCTGAAAAGGGGATTTTAGTTTTGGGACAAGCCAGAAGTCACACGGTACCAAATCTGGACTGTAGGGGCCCTGAGTCGTCTGGGTGATTTGATGTTTTGCCAAAAAACGTCTGTACAAGATGTGATGCATGAGCAAGTGTGTTTTTGTGATGAAATTGCCAATTACCAGTTGCCCATAACTTCGACCTTCTGAATTACCTGAATAGTTTCTGCAGAGGAATGTTCAAGCTTAACATAAAATTGGTGCGGATTTCATGCTCTGTTTGCTTAGTCATTTTGAGTGCAACAGCTACACAGTACATATGCTCACGCAATGGCATCTACCGCCCCCACTGACTAGTATGGTGAAGTCGTCATTGTTCATGCATGCACATTCCAGTCCACTCTCCTTGGCTGCCAGGTTACATGGATGTAGTACAAACTGTTCTCGTTATATTAACAATGGCTAGACTTTTTCTGGACAGACCTTGTCATGTATCTAAAAAAAAGGTTTATGTACAATAAGATTAAGAAATCGGCCCCTGGATGTTTAAGACCACAGAACTCAGCTTTTCACAATGAGAGTTCATTATAATAGAAGTGCAAATTAACCTAGCTCTAGGTGTTCAACTTCAAGAAGAAAAAGTTAGATGCAAAGAAATCCAGTTTGGGACAAGAACTATGTGACTTCTTATTCTTTATCATGTACTTACTGATATTCATTTCTTCCATAAGATGTTTTACCCTATGTCAAAAGTAGAAAGTTAACCCAAACTAAACAAAATACTGTAAAAACTGAGCTTGGCATTTATTTAAGTAGTTATTCCAAGTGACACGGAATTTAAAAAGTCGAAATAAATAACTAACAGATCCATGTGGCAGCTCCCTACACCAAAGACTTCGTAGACACCAAGGAGCATATAAAACTCCATGCACTCGCCCATATCTAGCACTGATAAAAAATTAGGATTATTTTCACCTTTACGCTGTCAGAGAGAAATTACGAGCAGATGATATGCATGGTTCGTTGATAGGCTTAATACACTTACCCCATGAAGTGGAGAGAAATCATCAAAAAAGAAATAATGAAGTGTTTCAAATGTTCAGGGAGTTAATATTATATTTCAGAAGAGTAGTGATCAAATACCACTTTCTATTTCATACAAATTACTTAATAGATGCATAAGTTTCTCCCCACATATAAAAAGCTGAAAACAAATGGCAAAAACTTATGAAATGATGCCACTAGTATTGTCATATCCAAAGGAAGGGCCAATAATGTGTCAAACTCCATAGCTGATAGCATTTCTGCTGGCCCTTTGCTGGGTTTCTTCTTCCACCTACTTCTTATTTGCAAGCTTGTTCCTGCAAGTTAGCAGCCTAACTGAATTAATAGCCTTTGATTCTGGAAAGAACCTCTGTCCTGGGTCTCTCATTCATATTCCATTTTAATCAACAGATCAGCAAGCTAGAAAAAAAATCTTAAAATCTTCTTTACTAATCTCTCTGAAAATACAGCACCTAGAATTAGTCCTGAGCAGGCACTTTTGTGTTTTTCTTTCTCATACTATATCCTGGCCCCTCTATCTTTTCTGATTCAGGAATAACTCCCGAACTGAAGATACTGCAAGTTAAAGAGACAGAGAGCCTGCAAGGGGGAGAAATTCTTCCAAATATTGTACCTGTTCAAGCACAAGTACACGCAAGCTAAGAGTTTACGTCAATATGTCTGATTTTTAAAATGCTACAGCCGCTGCCCATAGATAAATAAAATAAAATTCTACAGACCATTTTAGGTTTAAAATTTTCTCTCTTCTTTTTCCAAAAGTTCCACTCCTACCCTCCATCCTAAGCATTCAGACCATTTTCCTACTACCCTCTAAATTTGAAATTAGCTGAGAAATTAGAGGATGAAGTCAATGGGCACTAAGAGGAAAACTATGGTTTGGGGTGGGTACAGGATATTTAAAATATTAGTGTAGAGCCTTAAATAAAAGTAAGAGAATCCCTGTGTGTTCAAAAACATTTATTTGTATAACATTGTTTAACAGAAAATGGATTGGTCTTTGATGATAAAATAATTATGTGAACGCCAGGAACTGACAAGCGAATGAGAATGCTTGTCATAATGAATGCAGCCACAATTTGAGAATAGCATGGGGGAAGGGAGAAGCAGGGCAGGAAACACAGAAGTTCTCTAGGACATCATCTTTTTTTTCAGTCAGTGACTATTAATAAAAGTCAAGTTTGAATTATTATTTAAAAGCAGAGATTGATAGTTTTATAGGATGCAATTTTGTACAACTTAAGAGTAAATATTTCATGAACTCTCTAGAGTCAATGTTCAGAGAAGTTACTAGTGAACACTTTCCATAATGTATTAATTTTACTATATGTAACCATTAGTTTGTAGGTCTTTCTTCTTTATTAAATTCAGTGCTTCAAAGGAAAGATGCCTGTATTTGCATCCAGAGGTCCTACACAAAACATGACTCTAATGTTTGTGCAAGTGATAATTTACTTATATATTACATTGTTATGGAGCATGTTCTCAAGTGAGAGTTTATATTAGAATCATTTTAAAGTTTTTTATACAAAAGATGCTCATGCACCAATACATACACAGGTCTAAGTATGTTTAAAAAGCTCTATAAAGTGATGCATCTTTCCATAATATGATGACTATATAGGGAACCACTAAAAGCATTCCCACCAGTCAGGAACAAGGAAAAGGTGCCTATTAGTTCCTTTACTATTCGACCTGAACTAGAGGCATTAACCAATTTAATTATACAATGTCAGAGAGAATAAGCAGAAGTGTAAGAACTGAAAAAAGAGTTAACCTATTTCTAATGACATAATATGTTGGTATACCTAGAACACAAAAGAGAATCAATGGTAAGACTAACATAAATCAAACCATTTAATAAGGTAGCAGATAGTTAATATATAAAAATCAGTAGCTTTAATGGATAGAAATATAAGAACTTAAAATGTATAACTGAACAGAAAATATAATGGAAAGATACTTAGAAATAATCCCAACAAAAATTTGTTAAATCTATATAAAGAAAATGTTTAAATACTTAAATTTACCAAGTAGTCCTGAAGGTATAGAAAGACTTTCCTTGTAAAAATACCCTAAGTTGTTTTATTTTGTTTGTTTTGCTTTTATTTTTTGGAGATAGGTTGATTCTCAAGTTCATATGGAAAAGTAAACATGAAAGAACAGTTAGAAAAACTCTAAATAAAGAAAATTTAATGACTGGGGACTCACCCTTTGTGATATCAAACATGCTAAAAAGCTTATGTAATTTAAAAAGTAGGGAGTAGATGTATGAATAGAAAAACCAATGCAACAGAATACTGAGCGCAGAAATAGATCTATCTACATATGGAATTTAGTAACTAATAAAGGTGGTAGTTTAAATTCCTGTGCGTCTCTGTGCGGGGAGTGAGGGAAATAACAGACTTTTAAAAATTGCATTAGAATGTTATATATACTTTTTCAAAAGACAAAGTGGGACGCATACTTCACCCATACAAAAGAGGAAATTCTGTATGCATCAGATATGTTAAATGTAAAATATTAAATTGCATAGGTATTAGAGGAAAACGTGGGTAAATTAATTTAAAACATGGGAATATAGAAAACATTTCTAACTATGGCTCAAACTCCAGAAGCATTAATAGAAAATATTTGACTCCCCAGCCTTTCGTTGTTGAAGGAATCTTTGTTCAATGGGATGTTGTTGAGCATAGCTCACTAGTGCAATTAGCCAGAAAGAGTCTGGAAGGAATCCTGCAGCTACAGAATCAGCATCCTAGAGTACCTTTGCACCTGTGCGGATGTGTGCCCATCCAGTGCAGCCTGTCCCTACCTCTCACAGTGTTGTGCACTTCATACCACTGGGATTCTGCCTTTGTTTCCCTGCCTGGCACTCCACCAAGACTAGAGCCTCTAGCCTGCTTCTTTAATACCCGGAGACTGCATAGAATTCACGGCCATCTTCTCACCAAGATACTATGCCCTATTCCCTAAATCCCCACCCCATTAGTCACTGACTGATGATTGTTGTGAAATAATAACCCAGAACCAAAGTGTCATCAAATTGACTTCTTCTAGTATTTACATTTCCCTATATGCAGAGTAGGGCAAAAGTAGGTTTACAGTTGTTTGCATAGAAAATACTACAACAATTAATCAATAATAATATAAGAATAAGTTCTGTGGTTCACTAACTCACAACTGTAAACTTACCGAGGCTGCCATTTATGTTGTGACGTGGCAAGGACTCTCCACTCCATGTTTTGCTTGTCATCTCTATTATTATTACACAGTTGGCTCTCTCCAAATGATGACTTCTGTTAGAACCAAGCCCATGATTTCTTTCAACTTTGTATTTTGGACTACTGGGCTGGCTTCCTCAGCATCATACCCCGCAGGGACCCTTTCCCCGTGCAAACATGTCTTCCTTCTCCATGCCCGGTCCTTCCTGATGGAGTCACATAGCTAAACCCATGTCTTTTAGCACTCAGCCTGAGCACCTCCTCTTTCTTGAAACATCATACGTTACACTTCTCTGCCCACCTAGGCAGCATTATCTTAGGTTGACTTCCCTGAATGCAACCTCTAAGACAAGAATGTGTGTGCAAGTGATGTATGAAGAAATGTTATCAAGGGAGACTGGTAAGGAATGGGAAAAGCAAAACAAACAAAAAAATGAACTAAATGCTCAGGCAAAAATCCCACAGAGAGTAGGCCTTAGCATGATCCCACAGGAGAGTTCTGGAGACTAAGTGAAGCCTCTGAGTTATCCTAAGCTGAGGAGAGGATGTTGTGCTCATATTCTGCATAAGACATTCATCCATCAACAGCCACTTGAGGGTCTATTCATGTGAATGCCAAGCATTTCTGAAACTCTGTGTAAACGGGTTCCTGTAGCTCAGAGGTAGGCTGCTGAGAAGAGACCCAGGTATAGACTCAGGATTTAAGGGGAAAAGTCAAGGAAAGACATTGTCTGCCTTCGCTGCTATGTGAGCAGGTACAGCCGATAATTCTTCGATGGAAATTACTAGCCTACAGTGTGTGATCCTCCAGCATTTTCTTCTCCTGCCTTCACAGTCTTGCCAGATGGTGGGGTCTTGCCAGCCTGTATCCTTATGTTACTAGGACAGAGCATCCTTCTGATCTGTGTTGGACATTTCTACTAAGTGAGAAATAAGCTTAGGCTGTGTTTGTTGTTATCGCATGTCTCCTATCCTAACACATATATCATTTATACATTCTTCATTGAAAAATGTTTGTTGAGCAAATACTGCGTGTTAGGTATTGTGCTAGAGAATGTAAAAATAAAAGGAGAAAAAAATTTTTTCATCATAGAGCCCATTGTTACAATAGAGTATAGTTAGTACCAAAATAGAGATAGGCTGCGGGATCCAGAGTGCTGTATGAATCGTGAATAGGAGTCTCTAAATCAGACAGCAGGGCAGGAAGGCTTCTTAGAGAAGGTCAGGTGCAAGTTAAGTTACAAAACACGAGTAGAAATTAGCTAGAAAAATAAGGAAGGTCATCTTAAGCAGTGAGAACGTGAGATACAAAGCGCAGGTTCATGAGGCACAGGATACACCGATGACTCACTAAATATAACAATATACAAAGTAGTAGTTTAATATTTTGTTTGTCATAACTTGGCCTATCAGATCAAACCACAGCCTAGTTAACTGACAGGAAGTCAATTCAAATTATGAGCTAGTTCAAGACCAAAGGCAAATTATTATTTTATTTCGCTGTGTCCTGTTTACCGACGCTGAGAGATGACAGTACTGACCTGCTTCCTAGGGACGTTGCTTAAGTAACATTTGAAGTTGCTTTGAAAATATCAAGCCCTTCACAAACAGGAAGAACTAGTATAAATTCCTAGGGAGCCGTGTTGACAAAAGAAGCATGATTTATACATTTAGGCTGAAATACATGTAAAGAAGAAAGTAATTGTTGGCTCCCTCTCGCTAGTAGTAAGAGACTCTCCACTGCTACGTGTTTAATGATATCACGCTAAAGAAAATGGTAGCTAGGATCATTCCATGACAAGGTTGACACTTCACAGCATATGTTCTTCAACAAATCCCTTCATCTCCTTTCATCCAGCCCCCCAGCCCCTCTACATTCTCTGGGCAATCTTATGCAATGGGTTTACTACTATCCCTGTCTTGCAAATAAGGGAATGCAGTCACATAGAGTTTACTATATGGCCAGTCCATCAGTAACCTTGGTGGCTTATGGGACTAGCAGTATTGCTGAGTCCTCACGTGGCTCTGAACTGTTTCTCTGTATCTTTTTGTGATCCCTACAATTTCCCTGCACGTCTCATGGCAGAATAATGCATCTCAGGTGCCACCAAAGCTTTTTGTATGTGTGACTGGGTTGATAAAAACAGTTACTGTGGAAGGCAAACTACGGAAAATCTAATCTGAATTCATTTTTTCCTGATCACTTTTGTTGACAATACTTAGTTGCTCCATCTGTTTTCCATTTCGGCTTCCATAAAGATCATGAGGAACTTCTGATTGTTTTCCTCCGGAATAATAATATGTATTTTTTGATGTACAACTGCTCCTGAAACTTCTGCCCTCCAATATTTGATGTCAGTTCCCAGAATTCAGAGAGAATGAGAAACCGCTCATTTTACTGACCAGACCACTTCCCAGATTTCTTCTTTGCCCATGCTAGGATATGACATTCAGCAGTAATAGACACTAAACTAATCCTCTAGGAGAACATATATGTTTTAACACTTGAACGTGTACCCTGCTATCGCATATTTTCAATGTTCTCAGATGTATTATTGTATGGAAATGTTCTGATACACACTTTTATTTATTTTTATAAGCCACTCTGTATTTATTTGGTATTCAATAACTCCTTCCCAGAGAGAAAATACAGAGTCTGAGGTCCTTCATTTTAATAACTCCCTTGCTCCTGACTTTACATCCTGAATTTCTATTCCCATTAATCAAGGTTTGATACTGTCACACATAGTGGTTAAAATTTTTCCCTGAGGCCACCAAGGCTGTGTCACAGAATATTTTGCTCCCCACCCCCAAATTCAGGGGAAAACATAGGAAACTAGGAGTCTTTTGGTACTAATCTATATATTTTTAAAGCAATACTAATGTTGCTTTAAGTTTTCCTTTATACGATATATTCTAAGAGCCCCATTCAGGCTGCAGCATAAAAAAGCTAATAGAGATCAAACTTCGAGTAAACCACAATTGGTGGTGTGTGAGTAGTGTAATCTATTACATCAACCTGAAAAACACAACTATGAAAGCAACGTGGTCATGTCCTATTATTTTCATTTGCAGAGAGTATTAGGCTTTTAGTAGTCAAGTGATAGATTCATGTATAAAGTAAGGAAAACAATTTATTGAGCACTTATTATGTACCTGGCCCTATGCTAATTATTTGACTTGCATAATCTCATCTAACCTATCTTAAAAATCTTCAACCCATGTATATACTGTGTATACTAATCAATATACTAGCTGATAGATGATAGAATTTTTGTGTATATTGCCTAATATTTCCATTGTGCAGACTAAACAATTGTCTCATGGATATGATTTTATGAGAGCTATGAAAACTCTTCTAAGTCACCCTCCACTGACAAGCGGTTTTCCCACTTACCACTTATTTCCTATAGGAAATAGCGTTTCTTCTCTAGGGGTTTACTTAGTACTTCTAGTGAGTTTTATGTTTTTTTAAAGCCTGGCATTTAGAAGCCATTAACAAGAGCCAAACATTACAAGAGTGAACAATTAGGAGAGATCAGAGGGGGGGAGATATGGTCTGGGACCCCAGATCTTTATCAGTTCAGAGAGCAGCCCGCCAAAAGAGCAGTGGATTAGAAGAGATATGACTGGGACCAGAAAGTGGAAAAGAAAGAAAGAGACTTAACTGCGCGTGAGAATAACAACATCAGCTAAAGACAGATGCCTATTCCATTTCACACAAGATAAACTTGAACAGTCAAATAATCACACAAAATCACACAGGTGGTAGAGCCCGAGGTCAAATCGCAATCGGATTACGAAAACTTGCTGCCTGGGTCTGTGACGCTTTTTTCTCGCAGGAGCCTCAGATGAGCTGGCTTTCTCAGCCCCTTCTGAAAGCACCCTAAACCTAGGTTTTTCCACGTCTTTTGAGATTCATGGCTAGTGTGCAGTGGAAACAGGAAGGAAAGTTAAGTGCCGAGGCATGGGAGCAGTAGAACCTAGTGACTGAGTCTGTGGACTCTGCAGCCTAACCTCCCGGAGTTCAAATTCCAGCTTCACTACTTTTGTTGCCTACATTCCCTTGGGCAAGTTACTTACACTTTTGGTGCATGAGTTTCCTCATCTGCAAAATTGGGACAATAACAATACCTAAGTCTATGGGGCTTTTTAAAGATATGAAGTAATAAATACCTTGAAGCACATAGAATAATCCCTTTCACAGGGAGTGTTCAATTTGTGTTGTAAGATTTTTCAACATAAATGGCAAAATTCTTATGGTTAGACATGGGGACAATGAAAGTTTATGGTTGGACAGAAGGGCAATGAAGATCGAGCACTGAAATCCTCTAAAGTAGATAACTGCTTAACGAAAGAAGAAGAGAAGGTGCAGAGGGACTTGTAGGCAAACAGAACCGAAGGAATAAGGTGAAGATGTCAAGTCATAAGAGAAGAATTTCAATTTAACAACACAGAAATTGCTAGGGGGTGGAGAGGAAGCCTATCTTGCCTCCTCTGTAGCTAATCGTAGAAACAGCGAAGACAAGAGCTTCACAGGAGAAGGAGAGATGCAAACACCCCCCCCTGCTGAAAGCTGAGAGGAGATGGAGGGAAGCTTGAGAAATGGACAGGCTCAAGCACGGGTTTGCCCTCAGGGTACTTACTGGGCTATGGCAGTCACAAAGAACAACGGAAATGCGCGGAAAGGAGTGCTGAAAGAAAACTTTATGGATAAAAATGAGGATAATGAGTGTGTGCTGGGAAAGTGGGTGGGGAAAATAAGAATGAGGAAGTACTGGCCTAGGAGAAAGGAGCAGGACATTACGTGAGGCAGAAAGGAGTCCACAGCCTAATTTTCTACACACCAAGAGACTTCAAGATCAATCGGTTACACGGCCAGGGTTGAAATACGAGGGGAGTCAGGTGACAGACCTACAAACACAGAATTATGCCGATGAAGAGTTATATACCTCATTTCTAAACCCTCACGAGGACTCTGCTTCACCCAGAACACTCATACTCACAGTAACACATACACGGAGTCGCAGTATGGTCCATGCTGCACGTGAGTGGTTAGGGTGTAGAAATCTGGTTCACATGTGTAGGCAGGGGCACATTTAGGATGAGAATGTGCCGTTCACAATGGATGAAACCCCACAGGTTCTGTTATGGCTACTATATTCATGTCAGGGATTCTGAGAAGGGTATGATTTTAGAGCAACCCAGTTAAGAAAGTGAAAATACCCGCTTTCTAGACCTAGAACAAAGAACTGTCATATTTACATCTGAATACTTCACTCCAATTTTGACAGAGATTCTGGCAGGCAGTAGACACTCTGGACTCCCGGTATGAAGCAGGACATTGAACAGGTTATGAGTGGAAGCGTTGGGTTGAATATATTTTTGTTCCAGGAATGTATAACATAAGATATTCTCAATAATTTGACTTTTTGTTTTGGGAGGACTAACATATATGAATATATTAAATACATTTTCCCAAAGACTCATTTTTTAAATAATTATAGCCAGTGAATCTCAACATGTTACTTCTAGTAGTCTTGTAATTTCCTCATGAAAATATCATCCCTATTCTTGGACGCAACTACCCAGGTAAACTGCCGGAAGTAAAGGACTTCTGTGTATATGTAAATGTTGAGATAGTAAAAGATCAGAGGTTGATAATCATTTTTATATTATATTTTGAACTGAGTTGAATTCTCAACTCTAGGTGGCAGTTTACTCCATCACTTACTTATGTTCATTTAATAAGCAGTAGATTCATTCACAGTTTTTCCATGGATGCATAATTTTGTGGAAAAATTAGTCCCTGGCTCTCAATAGCTGTTAAAATTAGATTTAATTTTAGCAAGAGGTTTTCTATGTATCTTGTCATCCTTGGTTTCATTAAGTTGATCAGATGAAGCAAAAAGGAATAAAGATGAGCATTTTAACCAATACTTTTTTGGAATATAATTCTAAAATCATGCTGCACTTCTGTGACAAGGTTGTGTTTCTATCATGTAGAACAGAATCTAGTATGAATAATTTTTTTCATGTATAATTTTCAGAAATATCAAGGGTGTTCAAGGCTGTGTATTTTCTGAAGTTGTTTAAAGGTGTTGATTCATTGAGGGGAAAAATATCCTACAAAGAAGAAAAATGACTCTCATCTCTGTTTCTTTGCATCTCATTGATGGAAATAGACGAAGCCAAAGTTCAGTTGGGTTGTCGAAGACCAAAATACTCAAGCTGCCTGATTAAAAACTGTGCTTCTTCCAACCCACTCTCCCCCAAACCACACCTGTGTGACTTTTGTCTTGTTTTGTATTTGTAAGGGCTCCAACAACGGGACGTGCAGAGTCACTGCCCACCAAATAACTTGCCCTACTTTATAGTTCCTTCACCTTTTAGTCCTAGCAAGAGAAAAATGGGTAAGGGTTTAAACTTTGTCCTGAAATTAGATTTTCTTTAAAATGAAGATAGCAACAGTACCTACTTCTCTGTGTTGGTGTGAGCACAAGGTGAGATAATGTTTGTACATAGTAACTGGCACCTGGCATTCCGGGCCCACTAGTTATTCTTATTCTCACTATTCCTATTTTTATTAGTAAAGGGTATCAATTAGAATGTGACAAACTCATGAAGAGCTTTTACTTATGGAATTGCATGCCCGCGGCTCTCCTGGGCCGAACCCTGTTCCCATACCTTCCTACATGTGGAAGGAAGATGGGAAAAAGCCATATGGCATGGGCATATGGGGTGGGGAAAATGAACAATTTCCAACATGTGTCTAATTGTTTATAAAGATGAATGTAAAAGTATATTTGGCAAAACTGAAATGGTTTCTGCATTTCTCCTTAATATATACTGTGTATGTGTAAATATATATATTTATTTATAGGATGTGTGGATGGAGAGAGAAATAGGCATTGCAATGTCATCACCATCTCCACTCTTACTTTAGTAATGATCTTCAGGGTCTATGTGGAAACCAAAAGTACCAACCCTGATAATAAAATGTAATTTTTTATTTTATTCAAGTTCCCTAAACTATCCACATAAATATGTCTAAATAAAACATCCCTATAGCAGAACTTCCTAATTGGAATGCCACACAGAAAATGTACGGACAAAGGTGTGCTGACATATTGGTCCTTGAAGGTGTCAGGGCTGCCAGGTGGGGCTTAGGACATCTGTGCACAGGGCCCTCAGTAGTCGACAGCCTCATCCACTTAACACGGGGTGCTATACAAATATTATTACTTCTATGTATATGCTTACGTGAAACAGTTTGGAAAGAACTATCCTAGCATCCCCAGACGTTCTCATATTCAAGGGCTGAATATTTTCCACAGTTATATGACCTGTCAATAATCTTCCCAAAGAAATTACGGATCATATACAAAAACTTGTGATGACTCCCCATTGCCTATTAAGCAAAGCCCAAACGTCTTACGGTGGTCTTCAAGCCCACAGACTATCTGGCTCCAGGCTGCACTTCCAGGTCTATTTCCTACCAGTATCTTTCCTACCCCATATTGGAACGCACTTCCCCACCTCATTCCCACAAACCAAATCCTATGCAAATGCAACTGTCTCTCTATAGCTTTTTTTTGATTCCTCCAGCTAATCCCTCCCTTTTCTAAGTAATTCCACCATTTTATTTTTCTCTCTGTATAGCTGTTTCCATGTTCCATAGCATCTTATATTCCAGAATTAACTAGGATTCAGCTCAGTTCCATGTAACTGAAAATTACCAAATTATTCAAAATAATAAGAGTTTAAGTAAATAATTTTGTTTTCTCATTCACATAAATGAAGTCCAGAAGGAGATACCTAAGAGCTACAGCAGGGCTTCACAGTGTCACCCACTTACGTTCTTCTATGTTGTTGCTCTGACTTCCTCAGCAAGTGGCTCCAGCCTCATGGTCCAGGAAGGGTAACGAGCCGAAGGAGGAAGGGAAGAAGAAGAGCACTACCTTTGCACTTCGAAGACACTTCGATAAAAAATAAATTAAAAGAAACAGGAGTTCCATTAATAATCACAGTAAAAGTGATACGATTTTACCAAATCAAGCATAAGTGCTAATGTTTTACTAAAGATTTACTTGGAAATGCCGTTATAACATACTGTCCATTCCAGCCAATGTTATTTTTAAAAGAGTCTTGTATGAATTATAACAATTTAAAAAGCTAATAACTTCTAGTGAAGCAGGAGCTTTAAAATCCGTGCTAGGAATTTGGTACACAACAAATCCCACACCAGCCACGTCGTCCTAGAGTGTCTGTGAGCTTTAGTGACACTTGGTGCTAAGAGGCCCTTCGGCTCCTCTTCCCCGGGGCTCCTCCGTGCCCCAGCTCCAGTTTCTAATAAGCTCTGAGAACCACTCTCTTGTTTTTGAAATCAAGAGAGAAATCGGTTTACATTCGAGAAGAAAAAAAAACCTCTTCAGCTCACAGAACTTCGAATTTTCTTTGATTGCCTTTTATGTGCCTTTTAATTTTGGAGACTATAAAGTATTTCTTTTTGAAAAGGGGCAATTGACTATATATATACTCAGTTGAATCAGATGGAGTCACTGCTACAGAGCTGAAGAAAGACATATCAAGCCTAGAGGTTTCGAATGAACTACAGTACATAAAGAAACATTTCTGGGACTCAGTTGGAAAACAGCTTAATATTCAAAGTTGTGGGCAGTGGATCTTCGGTTATAAAGCTGGGAAGAATAAGGCCCCCAAGATATAAGTCAAGACCTAAAAATAAACATCCACAATCCTAAGGATTGAACTCACTGATCTTGTAACCTTAGACTTTTCTCTTACTGTTAAAATTTTCAGTCACATTTGGGTCTTCTTGCGAAGATTATTTGAGTGTGTGTTTGTGAGCCAAATATTTACTTAGGGTGGAATATCAATTCAAAATTATTTCTTCACATGCCCCACTTTGCCTGGCTAGAGTTCCTTTTTACCGTGGTGTTTTACCAACATACTGAGTTTATTTCTGTTGCCCAAAATAGAATGGCTCACCTTAAAGAAGAATCTAGCATTTGTTAAATATTGCACATAAAAAACTGGTTTTAAATGATAAACAATCTCATAGGAGGAAGTGATGGGAGAAAGAGACACTTTTCTCATGCTACCTGAAACAGAGTTTACTTAAAAAATCATTGACTGTCAAAAGGTACCAATCAGGGTTAGACTCCTAGGCCCATCTTACTCTCTTGATTCTCTAAACTGCCTATCAGGGCAGACTGGCAAATGAAGGGGAAATGAACACTTGCCTTCCTGTCCAAAGTATCCAATTTAAGGATGTTAGCCATTAAAGTTGCAAAATCCCCAAACTATAAAGCTACCACCGTCTGGGTGTATTATATGCTTAATTTTGTCCAGATTTATTCCATGTGCTACTATTTAGAAAACCCAGGTGCTGTGTATAGCTAAGTTCTGTGAGGAATTTTCCATTTAGCACTCAGTGTTGTACATGGGCAATTCTGAAATTTTAAAAGCCTATTTAACTTTCAGTATCACTAAACTTCTGTACTGTAGTATTAGTCATACTTATGGGAACTGCAAAACAGGAAGTCTAGTTTTCTTTCCCTTGTTTCCTTGGAAACGAGGCGAATTTTTGAAATAAAGCGCTTCCCACTTCCTTTTTAGTATATTATTTTTCAGTATCTCCTCCTGGTCCACTGGGATTCACAATGTCTTCTTCCTGCCCTGTGTGCCCTTTATAGGACCTCTCAGAGGCCCACCCTCCTCTCCTGGGGTTCCACTGTTCTACATTATCTTCTCTCTCCGGCTGCAGTCCCGACTCAAAGGTCCTCCCCCGAAGTCTTTCTTCAGGTCTTCTGAAGAAAGCAACCTGATTGAATTCGTTTGAATTCTTGTGTCAGTGAGTAACAGTCTCTTTTGTCTTAATGCTCCTAATTTAAAAAATGGAGTTAAACTGAATGACCTTTAATAGTCCCTTTAGCCCTGGTGTTCCTTTATTTCATGACTAAAACAGGGTTGTATAAGGGAAAAGCATTTTTGCTCCCAGACCCATTGCCTCCCATCACTGGTCTAATCCAGGCTCAGCTCAGTTACAGTTGTTGGACCACCTGGACTTCAGGCCGGAAACGTGTAAGAAGTTCTAGACCAGCACTGTCCAATAGAAATAGAATGCAAGTCATTATATGTGCAAGTTCTAATAGTCACATTTTAAAAAGTAACAAAAATAAATAAAAGTAATTTTATTTACTCTAATATGCACAAAGTTGACATTTCAATGTGTAATCAATATAAAAATTATTAATGAGTATTTTACAATATTATTATCATAGTAAGCCTTGAAATCCGGCATATATTTTATACTTATTGCACATCTCAATTCAAACTACTGACATTTCCTGTGCTTTGTACATAGCCACACGTGGGTAGGGGCTACCATATTGGAAAGTCTATTTTTAGACCATGAATATCCATATATCCATCGTGGCTGCATATTACAATCATTTAGGGACCTTTTTAAGAGCCCTGATGTCCAAGCCAAACCCCAGAGTCATGAATTTAGACTCTACTGGGGTAACATGTGGCTTCAGAATTTATTTAAACTTTGCCTGGTCATTGTAATGGGCACCTAAGGTTGGGAACCCTCTAGAATATTGTTTCTCAACTTTGGCTTAGAACACTTGGGTAGTTTTGGTTTGAAACAGCAATGCCTGGTCACCACTCCAATGATTCTGATTTCAATTGATTTAGATTGGGTACTAAGCAAAGAGATTTGTTTCAACTTCCTCCTAGTGATTACAATGTACAAGCCTGGTCGGGAAACATTGGCTGACACTTCTGAATTCAGTGTTCCGTCAGCAACTTCATGATCTTCCTGGTCAGCTGGTAACAGACTTCTAGAAGTCTTCTTTCCAAGACCCACTTGCAAAACTGTACCCAGAGCCTTGTTCTTGAATCTGATTTGTGTTTCTCCACCTGGGTCCCTACTTAATACCCATGTAGTATTTCGTTTCCCATGGGTCTGTAGTCCCTTGCCTTGTTAGTTTCCATCTCAGGCACTAGACTTCTCTCCCAAGACCTCACCCAGTGAATGGGTCACCTTCCACAGACATCCCCCCTGATAGTTGTCTGTCTGCTGGGATTCCCTCTCCTGAATTCTGTAACAGTAGGCTTGGTTGCCCATTGGACACTTTCCTCAGATCACAGTAGATATTCCATTACTAGGGGTTTGCCTCTCCTACCACGTACTACCTCTCTCTATTCACTCCAGGTGCCACAGACTGCCTCAGCCTTCAGTTGGGTTTACCACCTCAGCACATGCCCCAGCCCAGCATATCCAGGTTGTATATTCTCCAGTCTGCCCCACCCGTTATGATGCAGCCAGGCACCTCATCAAACCCACGGCAAGGAACATGTTTATGGTTGGCAGACATTCTATTATCAGTCCTCCCTCCCTGGCAGCTCATTCTGGAGTAAATTCCTTCACCTGGTTGACCTTTAGAGTTTCTCTCCCTAGTCCTCCTTTATGTCACTACACTTGTGACCCTGTGCTTCTCAAGTCTGCTCTTTCTCTATGAGCTACATCTCAGGCACTGCGACCACCACCTACACATTCGCCTGCACTAGGAGGTGTTAGAATGCCTTTACTCCCTCATTCTCTGCCTCCAGTGGGTCACCATGTCCTTTTGGATGCTGCCTTCACATTGCAACATTTCCCCAGTGCAGTTATCTTTCTAAAATACATGGAAATATCACATACTTGCTTACAACTTTCTGGCTCTGACCTGCTTCCAAAAGTAAACACAAACTCCTAAGCAGAGCACATAACAACAGAGGAATGAACCAGGGGCGCTATTCCAGGGCCGCGTTTGAGCACCTCCATTTTTCAGTCTGGCCTCAACCCTTGTGTTCAGCCTGACCTTGTTACACGTCCGCCTCATACGGTCCCTCCAGTCTCCCTGAACAGTTGTGCATTGCTGCGCTTTTTGCCATGTTGGCTGTTCCTTCTGGCTGGACGACACTTCCTCCCATTCCTCGCCTGGGAGACATCTTTTTATCTTCAGAGTGTAAATGGGGCAGCCCTTCTAAAATTCTGAAATTTGACATTCTTCCTCTGTGGATCGTTAGCACTTTGCCTTGAATTATTAATTATTTTTGTCTGTCTACCCAGTTAGGATGTGAGCAGAAATTTCTTATTCAGCTCTGTGTTCCCATCCGCAGAACATGTTAGGTAGTTATTGTGCAAAAGGATCATCACTTCGTTTACATGGAACTGTATGAATTCTTTTATTTCTACCCACTCGGGAAACTGGCATGCATCCTGAGACCATTTAGTAGGAAAATTTTAGATTGTGGTCCCAGGTTTCTTTTTTTCCTCCTTTTCTTCTTTTCATAATCGTTATCCAATCATCCAGTGCTATTCACTGCCTCAGAGGAAGGTATAATAGAATCTGGACTAAAGAGCTAATGCTTATTCTGAAATTCTATGGCTAAGAGCAACAATAGGTCAGAGCACTTTGATTTGCAAGAGCCAAACAGTTTGAAGGGAAAAATATTTTAGGTCTCCAAAAGTCAGAATTTGGAGAACTGAGAAGAAGAGTTTATACCACAGCTTTTCAAACCTTTTTTTTTTACTATAATTCACATAAATAAATAATGTTACATCTTGAACCAATATACAATACACCCACGCACACAAACACATAAAACAGAAGTTTTATCAAACAATAGTTCCCCTTACTCCTTTTCTATTCTGTTTGATTCTATTCAATTTTAATAGAAATAAATTGATTTATAACCTGTTAATAAGTAATAGTTTATGGTTTGAAAAATCTATGGTTTATTCTGCAAACTGTAAACTGGGAAGAATTTACTACTGAAAGCCGGGGCATCTTTCTCACCACGATGAAAAGAGAAAATTTCAGCTAGCTGTCAAGAAGAGGGAGAAAAAGACCTGACTAAGATTCAGATCTTCCCTTAGCCAGAAAACTCAACGAGGTTGAGTAGGGATTCACATGGAGTAACAAAGAAGGACCGAGGCCCCTAGAGGAGCTGAGCAGGAGTCTTGGTGCTGCAGGACTTTCGTGGCCATGGCTGGAGGAGGTGCCCGGGCAGCAGAGCCTGAAGGGACACTCACAGAGGCCCACACACTCCAGCACAGGAGGGGAAAACAGCCGAGTGCCCTTGAGTTCTCGAGAGGTGCATAGAATTGCTCAGAGGCCCACAGGGAGGGCTGTGGTGGTGGTGGTGGGATGAAGGCCTGTAACTGAGATGAGAAAACTTCCAGATGCACAGGATCTTGTGACCAGGCACCAGGACAGGCACCGCAGCTCCCAGCAGCAATGCCAACTCATGACACCCCAAGGCCAAGTACAGGCAGCTAAACCCCAGCAAACGCCATGTTATGGTGCCTGAAAACTGGTGGGACAAGAGACAACTAACTAGAGCACAGTGTTTAAACCAGAATGTCCCTAGCCTCACCCTTGCACACAAATACGACAGGGCGACACACACATAAGTCCCCGGGGAACTTGGTTCCCTCAGGGGAGAGAAGGGGAGACTGCAGGGGAGGAAGATCAAGAAGTGAAACTATTTTTTTTACTACTGCCTGAAAGACATACATTTAAAAAAAAATACTGGGTTTGCCAAACATTCCATTTAACTTTTTTTCTATAAAATAAAAGAAACGCTTTTCATTTTCACCAGTAAGTTTATTGATTTGGATATTTTGAGAATGTCAGCAATCTCCCGCATGGTATAACATTGATCGTTCTCAGCTAATGTCTCGATTTGGTCGCTATCAACTTCAACTCGTCTACCTGACCGTGGTGCACCTTCCAGCGAGAAATCTCCAGCACGAAACTTCACAAAACACTTTTGACATGTTCAATCAGCCACAGCATGTTCTCCATACACCACACAATTTTTTTTTCTGTGTTTCAGTTGCATTCTTTACCTTTTTATATTTTTTACCAATTTCAGTTGAGCCCTTAATACTATGTGAAAATCCTTTTAAAAATGTCATGTGTCAATATACACTCTCTCCAAATCTCTAGTAATGTCACCTCCTCTTTTACTTATATTAATACAGATAATAGCTAATATTTATTGAACACTCCTTGTGATAGACATTTTACAAGGATCATATTATTTAATCCTCAAAATCACACCATGACAAGTACTGTTACTGACCTCATATTACAGGGAGAAAAAATTAGGATTAGAGACATTAATCCATTTGCTGCCAGTCACAGTTAATAGACTAAGGAGTCAGAGTTCAAATCAATTCCTCCGACTCCGGAACCATGCATTTCAACCACTAGGGGGCTCTGCATACTTTTCAACAGGCTATCCCAACGTCCCCTGTTCTCTCCCAAAGGCCCCTGGGACTCCTGCCCTCCAGTTCTTTTCCTCATTTGTTCTTACTTTCTACATCATGCTGGCCTAGTATAGCCCCTTCCCCTGCCTCCTCTACCCACCACCCTCTTTCCCCCACTACTCCTGTGAGACTACGAAGTCCAGATTCTCTTGCCTTCTTCTAGGTCTTACTTTATCCTTCATTCCTTTTTTTTTTTTTTTTTTTATTTTAATCCCTCTCTACGAGCTCTTTCCTCCAGGGTAAAATCATGCTCAGATCTTTCTCATCATCTGAAAAAAAAATCATTCATTTGGTCATTCCTTCTAGGTACTTTCATTTTTCCCTGTCACAGTCAAGCTTCATGAACGAACAGTCTACCCCTCTGGTCTCAACTCTTGTGACTGGGAGACCATGAGGACAGAGACCAGCTCTGTCGTGTTCGTTGCTGTGCTCACTCACCCTCTATGCTTAGTGCAGTGGCGGCACTACTAGGCATTTGCTGAAGTTTTATTCAATTCATAAATGAATGTATGGATGCATGAAAAAAAATGGAGATTTCCACCTCCAACAAGTGTTGGAAAACTCAGTCGTGCTGCATCTGAAATGCAACTCATGATTTTCCCTCTTTATGCCTCCTTGGACTGTAACGGCTTCCTTCCCCTTATCCCACAAATGCAGCAAGTTACCGGGGCAGACTATATCCTCAAACAGGTATAGCTTACGTAGTATAGTAACAAGACATTTATATTTGTCTCCCACTCTCCGCTGAAATACTTTTTTCTGGGACTAGTTTTCACCCCATCTCTGAATTCAAAATCCAGGACAAGGTCCGTGATTTTCTGGTCACATTTAGTGACCAGCTGCATCAGCAACCTTGAAGAGCCAGTCTCCCAGGGGCTAATCATACAAATTCATTCAACAGAAGTGGCTTTCTCCTTAAGGAGGATTTTCAGACCAATTTTCATATATATATATGAAAAAATATATATAATAAAATATATATAGTATATAATATAATATATATGAAAATATGTGATAAACAGTTGATATGTTTATGGTAAACATATATGATATGATAAACATATATGATAAACGTAATATAAATTACATACGAGTATATTTTTCCATGTTGTTATATTCTTTGTTCATCTTTGGCCCAGACTT